>CATIWO010104369.1:0-17802 GCA_949673435.1 Macaranga tanarius | reverse complement strand
CGTCGTTTTGCATAGGAGCTGCAGGATTTTCAAGCGATGGCAATTTTGTAATTAACGTGAAATTGGAGCCTCTAAATAGTACTGTTCATCTACAGTAAAATTGGCAACCCAACTTTATATATATAAATAGAGGTTCGGTTTTGAACTGCCACAGGTTCGATTAAGGGCTGTTTTTGAGGGTATTGTCGTCATTTGCGTGAAACGACGTCGTTTTGCATAGGAGCTGCAGGATTTTCAAGCGATGGCAATTTTGTAATTAACGTGAAATTGGAGCCTCTAAATAGTACTGTTCATCTACAGTAAAATTGGCAACCCAACTTTATATATATAAATAGATTTGATGCATATGCTCTTCACGTATGATATGTTACATCATTAATTATTTAGTGTTTTCACCTTTTATAGTGTTCCTAATTATAAAAGAAATTTTAACTATTTGATTACTCAATTTTATATTCATTATTTTCTTATAATATTAAAGTGGTATTATAAAATAAAGCACTTATTTTGTCTTTTGATGAATTAATTTAAGTAATTATCTCCTTTATTATTGAAAAGTCATAATTACAAATATAAAAACTAATACATTATGGTAGGGGTGGCCAAGGGCCGGTTTCGGTCCGAAACCGGACCGGTCAAAATCGGAACCGGAATCGGTCAAATCTAAAACCGGGCTGAACCGGCTCTAAACCTTGTGGAGGACCGGTTCAGGGCCGGTTCCTCCCCATATGGAATCGTAAACCGGCGGTTCCGATTCCGAACCGCCGGTTCAGGTTCCAAACCGGATATATATATATATATATATATATATATATATATTTATTTATATATATACACACCAATTAGTCAATTAGTTAATTACTTATATATATATATATATATCAATTAGTTAATTACTTAATTAGTTAACACATATATTTATATACATATAAACTTAATTCATGCCTAAATTATACATATAATTTATTTTAATTAAAAAATATTTTTTTAATTTTTTGAAAAAGTCGAACCGGAACTGTGAACCGAAATCGGTCGATTCAGAACTGGCCCAGAACTGGGGTTAGACTGGTTCTGGTTCGGTTCCACCTAAGGTGGAACCATGAACCGGCTGTTCCGAACCGGAACCACCCAGTTCACGAACCATGGCCACCCCTACATTAGGGCTATTATAATATTTTAGGTTAAAATATATTATAAATGAACAAATATTTTAGGTTAAAATATTTGTGCAGGTTTTGAATCCACTTAGGAATACAAGACTAATCATAGAGGCTAGAATTGGAAGAATCACCAACTGGGTAATAACCCAGACCACTGAAATTTTCAGCAACTGAAATTCTACAAAGGCCCAGTAACCACCTTTAGAGACTGAGTTTAGAAACTAAATCTCTATTTGTGTCCTACCCATTATAAATGTTTATCTTTTAGTTAATTTTTTATTACATACAATATGCGATTTAATCAACCAAACAACTCATAAACATATTATTGGTCCGTTTTATATGCGTGCCAATTGTAGTTATTTACACAATTTTCACATGCCATAAAATTATTAAGTTTAAAGTCATCATATCATACATGCATTAAGCATCACATACACATCACAACCATAGAAAGAGAGGGAGGAGAAAAGGATATTACAACTCATAAAATAAAAATCCTAATCTAACCTATACTAATAGAAATGGAGGAAGAAGATATGAAAATTAAAGTTACAACCCTTCAAAATAAAACTCAATAAAATGATTCTAAGTCCTAAAAGCAGGCCCATCTTGATGGGCTTTCTTCCTCAATCCAAGCCCAATTTATGCATTCCTTCCTTAGGGCCTTACATCTCTGTATAATTAAGTTAATAACAAATGAACTAACAAAAATATCACAAATAAGTCAGAATTTTTTAATTCACAAAATTAATTATCTCAAAAATTAATACCATAAAAAATTAAACCCTAACTTTATCATTTTAAAATAGCTCACAAAATAAAATTGATCAAGAAGCAATATTGAACTAGAATCAAAACAATGATCAAAATAAAATCAAACTAATTATTTATCATCTTTCAATCCATTAATCCATTCAACATGTTATTATGAAAATCATGCAAACTTCACTAACTATCTACTCACAACATGTTATTATAACGAAATACTATTTACAAATATTTAAAATCAATCCAAACTGGTGATCAACTCTAAATACAAATTTTCTGAAAAAATAGAACATGTAAATCAAAGGTATAGAGATGTTCTCCAAACTGCACAGTCGTTCAACTTAATGAAGAGTCGATTGCCTATATGACCAGGCTATCACTTCTATATTATGGTAAAATACAAAAATGAAAATATTAGGAAAATCCTCAAATTGACTAAAACCTTAGAACCCAATATCATGACAAACCAATAAGAAAATAACACAACACTTGATAGCACAAGCGTACCTAAATCTATAGTGCAATCCTTAGAGACGTGTGGTTATCCTTATAGGTTAGTATGTTTTCTTTGAGAACACCTTTAGGTTTTCTCTCTATATTTTCTCCTATAATTTGATATAATTGTTATGCTTAGTGTGTGACTCGTCGGCTTTTTAGAGTCAGGATTAAAAAAAGAACTGACTCATACTTTGAACTAATATGAACTAATAAGTATAAATATACAACTAATAACCAACTCATTGCTTTGCATTAACTGTATCCAAAGAAACATTCAAGATATGATATGTTGTTCATATTATTAGAGCAATTGAAATCCCTTTTGCACAAATAAAAGAAAAACCAATATGATTTGTTTAGGAGTTGTAAATCAAAATAAAAAATTTTACGGATTAATGGAATGGAAGGGTGAAAGAAAGTAAGAAAAAAGAATATCAATGATCTATGGGATCTTATCGAGCTGCTTTATTTCATTTGATTACTCATGCCTATTCGAAAGCATCGTTGTTTTTAGGATCTGGATCCATTATTCATTCAATTGAAGCAATTGTTAGTTATTCTCCAGATAAGAGTCAAAATATGGTTCTTATAGGTGGTTTAACAAAACATATTCCAATTACAAAAATTACTTTTTTTTAAGAACACTCTCTCTTTGTGATGTTTCACCCTTCACCTGTTTTTGGTCCAAAGATGAAATTTTTAATGATAGTTGGTTGTATTTACCAATTTTCACAATAATAGCTTGTTTCACAGCCGGATTAACTATATTTTTTATGTTTCGGGTTTATTTACTTACTTTTAAAGGACATTTAAATGTTCATTTTCAAAATTACAATGGTAAAAAAAATAATTCATTTTATTCAATATCTTTATGGGGTAAAAAAGGTAAAAAATGTTTAACAAAAATTTTGAAACTTTTTTAACAACGAATAATAATAAAAAGACTTCTTTTTTTTGAAGAGCAGATATCAAATTGATGGTAATGTAAGAAAGAACAAATATTCATTTTCTTAAATATTGTCATCACCAACATCCTCATCAAGTTTCATATTAAAGTCTTTATCTCTCAAATTTAATTTATTTTCAATTCTCTCCATGTCATAACTTTCCACCATTTTCTCATATGCTTCATTCCCATCCTTCTCATTTGGTTCATTTTAAAAAAAAATACTTAGCCAATCTTAATTTGGTGATAAAATAATATCACCTTCTTCAGTTATCCATTCATTATCGGAGTCTAGTTCCTTAAAACATTTAAACTCATCATCTTTTTGAGTTTCCTCTCTCTCAATTTTAGATTATGCATGACAAAAACCAAATTATTCATCTTCTTTTGGTGTAATTATTTCTTTTCTTATGTGAACCTACAAAAATAATGAGCATTTTGTAAGAATATTAAATAAATACATTAAAAATAACTTAGTCAAGCATTAACAAGGAATTTATGAAGTTTACCATCTCAAATGCACTCCAATTACACTTACATCCGGAAGAGCTACAAGTCAAACTTAAAATTCGAATGATAATTTTTTTTTTTATTCTGGATATTCATCCCTATAAGAATCCTACCACTTTATTGAAGGCTTCTTGTCTCTTGTAACTTTAGCTACTTCAATACCAAATAAGCCTTTTATATCCTTAAAGGACTCAAGTTGCATATCTATTTTATATCTCTCTATAGAATCGGAAAACATTCTTTCAATGCAATTATACAAACCAATTTTAACCTCTGCATCAACCTTGAAATTAGGACTATAATGATTATGTGAGTTCAAATAATCGACAACAATATGCAATGGTCTATATAGTTGAAGCTCTCATTAATTCATCAACTATTCTCCATATAAGTTTATAACTGGACAAAATAAAATTAATATCAATTAACCAAAATTAAAACAAAAAATTAAAGAAAAATATTACTAGTTTTTTACCTTTTCTTGACATTGTTCAAATTAATTTAAATCTTTTCTTTTACTTGATCTATCTTCTCATAAATAAAGCCCATGGCTAGTTTTTTCTCAAAATATATTAATTGAAGCACCTCAATAAGTGAATATACAGTCTTAAAACATATCATTACATTTTTCCAAAATTTACTATCTAAAATCATTTATTGAACTCATTTCACATCTTGAGTGGCTGCGAATTTGCTAACTTTCCATGTTTTAGAGATGAACATTATCATCAAAACTCCCTTTCTATTATTAAAATATCCTAGAGTTGAACATAAAGTGGCAAAGTGAGTAATAGCTGGCCCAATCAAATCCTTTCCTTTAGTGAAATATCTTAATTGTAATTCTTCTTGCTCTAGAGATTGTCATATTATGCACATTTAGTTTCTTCTTAAAATCCTCCAAAATCAAAATCGATACAATGTATTATACAAGGTATCCAATATAATATTTTCCTTTTTGCCATTACTAAATCTCTAACTGCCTTATAATTTGTTGCATTATCAGTGATAACCTGCCCTATATTATTCTCTTTAACTTTCTCCACAATTGCATATAACATTTCAAAAAAAATTTTAGCAGTTTTAGAAATTTCAAAAGTATCCATAGATAACAAAAAAATGATGCCCTTAAGACTATTCACTAAAAGATTAGAAATTGAGCATCTCTTTTTCCATTCATTAAACATGATAGAGCAATCTTTTTTTTCCTATTTAGCCCTATATTCTTGAAGCAAATCCATTGTGCGACTAATTTCTTTTTTCAAAAAATGTACTTTCATTTTATGATATATAGGAGGCTTAAATCCAACATCATATTTTTTAACTAAATCAAAAAATTTTAGGAACTCCGAATTTCTTACACAATTAAAAGGTATATCATTTATGTAAAAAAATCAAGTTATTTGTTGTCAAGCTTCTTCCTGTAAATCTTTTTTCATTATTTGGTTAATAGTTGACTGAATACTCCCACCTCCACTACTATTTCCTTTCACAAAAGCCCATGTAATATCTTTTTCGTTCTAATTTAGTTACTCCTCCTCATTAGAGTTATGATCATCTCTAATTTTAAAAATTTCCTTTCTTTTTTCAATTGAAACTTCTATAAGTTTACCCACAATTGCTAATATTTGTTTCCTAACTTCCTTGGATACAGGTAAATATGGCTCTACATCCTTACGAGTGCCCACTAAATGATGTTTAAATCTATAAATTCCTCCACTAAAAACTTTGTTACAATATTTTCATTGAACTTTTTTAAAGTTTTTATCAACATCAATCCTATGTGACCAGCCTATGTCTAATCTATTTCTTGGATGGTATGATGTAATTAGCATAACAATTTTAGGATGTTTCATGCATATTTAGGTTGCATTTAATTTACATTTTAGCTTAATTTTGATGCATTTCATTCACAATTACATATGCTTTTGATCTTTAATGCTTTTAAGTAAATTCATATGAATTTGAATGATTCATTGATTATTTTAAAGTTATTTGAAGATTAAGAAAGTTATATGGGCATATAGGAGTCATTCAATGTCAAAGGAGTTGAAAAGGCAAGCTTTGGGTGTTTGTGGGCTGTCACTACTTGGCACCACTGTCACCACTCGACACAGAAGTATTCTGCTATGACTCGGTACAAAGGTTACTACTCGACACGGGTGTGAAGAGACATGATTGTTCGAATCATGTTGCACTCTTTTGGCTATAACTTCCTCTATAGAACTCGGATTCAAGAGGCTGGGGAAAGCTATTTCAGAGGGCTACAACATTCATGAAGACATCTGGACTTAATTCATATGTATGGATTAACGAAAATGCCCTTGAAGTGACTAGTGATGTTAAAGCATATGACTCTTCACCAAAGAGTGATTTGTACCCTTTTGTCTATTAACTTCCCAAGCATATAAATACTGCATTGTTATTTTTAGAAGAAGAACAATAATAAAGAACACTTTTTAGCTATAGAAAATTATTAGAAACAAGAAGAACAACAAAAGATTGAAAAGGAGAAAGAAATGTTGAAGATTGGAAGGACAATTATAGAATTCGGATGCTTTCTTTTTCTTATAATTCTAAATTATGTAACTCTTACTATATCTTCTTGGAAGTATTTTATTTCTATGGATGTGGGCAAATTTTATATTGTTAGGATTTATTTTCATGTCATGAACCATGATTTATTAATTAATAAAAGTTAATCAATTTCTTTAATGAATGCATTTTATGTTTATTGTTATTCATACTTGTTTATGTTTGGCCAACTTAAACATGATTTTAGTTAGAGTTATGTATTGAAAGATGGTAAAACTAATGGAAGAAGTAACCATAGCATGAATTAATTTAATGATTAGAAATAACTTAAATTGTTTATGTCCATACTTTGGGATACACTTTGCTTTATAATATGTATACTTGATTTAAATTATTGGAGCATTTTTTCTACTATCTCTACCTTTCCTAACTCCATTGTTAGATGAAGACATTGACACTACTAAAATTAATTCAAAATTTCCAGAACATAAAACAATAAAACCTAGTTAAATAAAAAATTATTTTTAACATTATTTATTTATAAATAGAAATCCATGAAAGAAGAGAATGCACAATAATAAGCATTGAATTAAAAAAAACAAAATAAATAAATAAGTTTTATACCTGAGCAACAAAAAACTCAAAGTTGTAGCTATTTTAGATTTGTTTATTTGTCAATTTGGATAAAAGAAATTGGATTAAGGAAGAACAAAAACAGGATTAAAGAAGAAAAGAAAGAGGATAAGAGAAGAAAAGAAAATTATGGATGTTGGATCCTCTCTTTAATTTACGGCAGTCCCAACCTCACAGGGGGAAGAAAAAAAATATTGGCTTTAGTAGAGAATGAAATCAAGAAACCTAGTTTTATATTTTAGTTAATTTTACTTTAGACTATGGACTCAATTCAAAAAAATTTAGATTATGGGATTTTTAATTAGTTTTAATGGGCTGCATTTTAATGATATAAGCCCACTTAAATAATATCTAAAAAAGGCTTTTATTTTAAAAATGTAAACAAGGTTACATTTTTACTGTTCTTACTGATTTTACATTTTAAATCTCAAGTTCACCCTATTTTCACCAAATTTTGATTTTAGTATTGAGTTGAAGCGTTGTTCCCATATAAGAATATAAACTCATATAATTTTACGAGTTAACTCGTAATTTTAACAACACCGCTTCCAATTGGTACTCAGTTTAAAATCTCATAAGATTTACTGTTAAGGATGTAGATGCATGTTAAAAGATGGGAAGGCTTGAAAATCTTTGAGTTTGTACTCAGGGCTTTTAACCTCAAACTCAAGTGCATTTAATTTTGGCACAACTGAACATTACAAATTGCTTCTAAAATTTTCTTATCATTAGGTGGCTTGCCCTTGTAAATTTTCCAACTAACTATTTTTTGCACTCTCTTTCTTTTTATTTGGTCCTTAACTTTTATCTAGATAGCCCTTTGTAGAGTTTTCTCCCTAATAGAATATTTATAGAAAGTATTTTATGAGTTTTATTCAAGATGGTCTGGTCACAAATCAACTGAGGATATTCTTGCTTGCTTTCCATTCTAATGCTTCAAAGAATTCATGTCTAACACTTATATGTCTACCACATCCATTTCAAATTATTTCATCTCCATTATAATTAGGCACACCATGTTATACGTATTATTGGTTAGCCCTCTGCATGTTTTCTAACTAACTATTTTTCAGCTCACATTTGATAGAGACTTTATTTTTAAGATTTTGGGTTAGGATGAAACTTGAGCAGAAAAACACTTTGTAAGAGGTACTTGAAAAGGTAATATGATGATTTGTGCAACTGAGATATATAGCAAGAACTTTTATTTATTTATTTTTAATTTTGGAATGATTTTTTAAAATTTTTTATGAAAATAAAGATGTATAAACTTTAAGTTAATTTGAGGATCAATGAGATTTTTGCTTTGTATGATCTGTCTCATTTAAGTACAACAAAGTGTGCATAATAATAAAAGATCTATACTCAAATAAAACTGGCAATTAGACATTTATTGGTAAAGAAGAAGCAAATAAATGCCTTTTAAATCTTTCTATAGTAAATCAAACTATTTTGAAAAGTGTTCTGCTACTTAACTTGATTTTTCAAGTTGGTTTTAATCTCCTGCGTGCTACCACATTGTTGCTTATTTGCACTTTAAAACAATGACTTCTAACAAATACTTTCTATCATTATTTTTATTTTTATTTTCTATTTTTTCTTTTCATTTTTATTCTCTCATTAGGAAAAAGATTAGATGCAACTAGAAATGTTTATAATTATTCCAAAACTAAATGACTTAATTTACATAAAAAGTATATCAAAAGTATAAGCAACATGATTATAACAACTAGGCATAATACATCTACACACCCTTGTACTTGCCACTTTTTATCATTTTGATACCTCTACTTATAGTTTTATCATTTCAACACTTGAACTTACCTAAAATATAATTTTTAAACTTCTGTTATTACATGTATTATAGAATAACGAATCAACATGTGCCACATCTTAAGGATTTGATTGACCAAAACCTGCAAGTAAAGGTATTAAAATGATAAAAAGTGACAAGTGTATGGGGTGGTAGATGTGCTATGTCATTAGATTAGTATACTTTAGGTAAAAAGTAATAAGTTCAAGTGTTGAAATGGTAAAATTGTAAGTTGAGGTATCAAATTGACCAATTGTGCCAAGTACAGAGAACTGCATATGTATTATGCCTATCAACTATCATAATTAACTGGAAGGACATCGCACAAACAGGTAAAGTCAAACTTTATTGCATAAAACTCAAAGAAAAGTAAACTCATAATCTCAAATGACTATAAATTATTCTAAACAAATCCTAAATCAATATAACTTCACTAACATAAGTTGTCTTCAGCAATAGACATCCTTCTTATTCTGAGAGAGTTGATCCAATCTCATCCACATGCACTGAACAAAGGAATGAGGCATGTGATGGTAAAATAAAGTAATTCTAAAGATCCTTCTTATTTCACATACACCGAACAAAGGTTTGGTTCGGTAGTAAAAAATTTTAAAATACTAAAAATTCAAACCGAACCTAATGAATCAGGTCGGTTTGGTCATTTTGAAAGGCTTGCACACCCCTAGCCTAGCCAATTTTAAATTAACGTCTCTAAAGTTTAAAGAAACACAAAATTAAATTTTCAATCTTTTTCTTCTCACAATTCTCTCTGTCCAAAAGTCCCTCAAAAGCTCATGCAATAGCTCTTTTATAGCCACATAAGGATAAATAGAGATAATTATTAATTTAATTTAAATTTAATATCTTTAATTATTTTTAAAGATAAAACCTTACATTATTCTAAGATATCCTATCTACATAAAATTTTATCTTATCTTTTAGGATAAAATTCTATTATATCCATAATGTGATAAACTTAATCCTTACAAGTAATAAGATGATATTTTATTGTTATTCTTTATCCAGGTTTCCTAATTGGGCCGGACTGGACCTGATACCTTAAGCTCTATTTTTTAAGCTTAATAGACTTAAACCCACATACTTTAGACCTTAAACTTAGGGGGAGTGTATTGGATTATGACTTTTAAAGATTTAAAAAGTCATGGGGTATTATATTATGACTTTTAAAGAGTCTTTAAAAGTTTAGGTGTATTCAATAATGACTTTTATAAACTTCAAAAAAATCTATAAAAGTTAGGAGGTATTCAATTAGGACTTTTCAAGAGTCTATAAAAGTATACCCATATTCAGTCATAAATTTCTATATACAATGAATTTTATATACTTTGAATGACTTTTTTTAGGTTTGTATAAATAGAAAAACTACACAATTTTCTTTTACTCTACCTCAAAACTTTGAATAGACTTTTTCCAAAGCGTGAAGTTATTCCAGAGAAGAAAAAAAGAAAAGCAATGCATAAAGAAAAGAAAAAAGAAAAGCAACAATCTGGTATTTATCTTTTAATTTTCTTGAATAATTACAAAAAATTGTATGGCTTATTTTTATTTTATGTGATATTGTTGTTTCTCTATGAACAATTATTAAACCCTACAATACTTCTTTGTGTGTGTTTTCCATAATTCTTATTATTGAATACATAATTTTCTTTCACGTTTTTATGAACATAATTATTTCATTCTTATTATTAAAAATTATGTAGGTTTATGAAATATAATTGTGTATAAATGTAATGATCTCATGATAATCAAATTAGGGTATATTTATATCACGGTTGGCCCAAATATATAATTTTTATTGTGTATTTTTGTTCTTAGTTAGTATCATATAACCAATTTAGGAATGCTATTTCTTTGCCTGTATGATACTCCTAAACTTTTTATACCATTACATGCTTTACTAATTTTGAACATGAATATGCTAGCTGCAAATCTAGTGGCATTGTCTGTTATTAAACTTTGGTTAGCTACAAATTTAGCTATATTATTAGTTGTTAAGCTTTAGTATTGGTCTCAATTTATCAAGCATCCAAAAACTCATACAAGACAGTTGAAGGCATTAATTATCTAGAAAGACATAAAAAGAAATAGTAAAATTTCTGTCAAAAAAATTACAGAATGTAGGGCCTCAGAAATAGACATTTTTCACAGGCTCAGTTATTCTGCCTTTAAATCTGGCACTTTTTTCATTTCACGGGATTAATGAATGTATATGTTTTTTTTAAATTGCCTCACTTTTGATCAAATATTTCATAATTCATTTGATGTTCAAACTTAGTAAAAAGCAGATAAAGATGAAGATAGTTTGTACAACTTAAAGGAGAATAAAGTTTTAGTTTTCAATCTATAATTTATTAGCTATCTATATATTTTTTAATTTTTTTAATTTATTTAGTTGTATCATTGGAGTCAAGCTTATTGAATTACTGATTTCTTGTATATTATCTATGCAAATTTCTCAATTGTTTTAAAAAAAAAAATTTTGAAAAGTTATGGCTTAATGACTATTTATTTTTATTTTTATTTTTATTTTTTTCCAAAATAAAACTCTCAAAATTAAACAAAGATCCATAAAATAATATAAAAGATACACTATACAGAAGTAGTGATTGAATGAAGAAAGAGTTCTAAAATGAAATAATTTTTTATCTTAATTTGTTGCATGCATATATAAAAAGCCAAAACGCAATATATATACATGAGTGAGTGATTATTAAATTGCCAGAAACATATAATAATTTGTCGAATATGAAGATAGGAGAATTCATCTCACCTTGCACAACGGACAAGAACATGGGAAATTTTTGAGTTATATAAAAATCACTACTACTACTATAATCTATTACTATTTCTCCGCCTACCAAGATCTAATTCAACCAACCATTTTATTGTCCTTATTTACATCATCTTCCAAATTGTTATTATTATTGTTTTTAACATATGATGTGAAGTATGAACACACTTATAAATATTTACTTCTTATTTGACATATACCACAGACCACTTCTTTCACAGCCTCCCATCCACAGCCAGGTCAGTAAACACGCCTACCAATTTTTTTTATAAAAATAACGCGGTTGAAAGAACACAGAAATAGTTGCAGAATAGTCCATAACACGTTCAAGGGACAAAGAACTCTTTGCATTCATAAGCGAATTATAGGACCTGCTACTTAGAATAAAAACCTTTTTTCACCATTTCATCACATAACTCCCTAGCATTATTTGTTCTACCTTGAACACATAACCCATGGATCAAATAATCATATGAGAATACATTTGGCAAGCAGTTATACACCACACCCATTTGATGGTATATTTTCTCACTCTCTTGTAATTTGTTGAAGTTTTCTTCTTTTCTCTTCTATAATATGACCATTGAAACCTTAAGCGTTTATCTCTTTGTAGTCACAGTTGCAAACTTCCAGACTCCACATCTCTTTATATTGTTGTTTGTAGTAACAGTTGCAAGTAACCATAACCCATAGTTGATAGTTTAGTTTCTTTTAATCTTTATTTCTCATGTGAAAATGGGTTTTGAATTCTGGATTCTTTGTTTTAAGTAGTTTGGTGTTATTTATTATGTATTGCTATTTTCTTGAAAGGTAGAACTCGAGCACTTTTGTGTTACTATTTTGTTTGAATTATGATTCTACTGTTTGTGTATGATGAATTTTGATCATATTTAGTTGTTTGAGTATATCTGAATATTGCATGTGTTAATTGACATCATCTGCATGTGTAAATAAGTAGGCTTATATAGAGTACTATAATCATGTCCACCACTTCTGAGAGTCTGAGGCTGCCATACTATTACGATAAAATATTAACACTGATGAATTTTGGATTATTTGTATGGATTTTTTTTTGTAATTTATATGATATTGAATAAACATTATCGTAAATACATTTGTTAAGTACTTATCTTTATTAATATTTATATTTATTTGTTACATATTGCATGTATAATATAGCAATATTATAATAGGAGATACAAACCAAGAAAATGACAAGGTCAAAGAAAGAGGTGGTGAAAAATATAAAACTTGGACAGCTAACGAAACTAACGAGTTACTGAAACTCATGGTTGATGCTGCAAATCAGGGTTGGCATGATAACAATGGCTTATTAGGTAAAAAAAACTATTGAGAAAAAGATACTCCCTGTCCTAAATGCAAAACTTAGATATGATAGAAATTATTCCTAATATTTAAGTCATTTGAAGTGGTTTAAACAAAGATACAACAATTACTACAAGCTTTTGAATTGTAACTCTAGCTTTGGATGAGATCCTGTGTCCAAGAAATTTATTGCTCCAAATGAAGTATGGGAAGATTACTTTAAGGTAATTATTTAGTAAAAAAAGATATATATGCACATTAATTTCATATTCATGTTTTATAAATTGACTTTTTTTTCAGTCTCATCCTACCCATAGAAGCTATCGCACAGACACCTTTGCAGACTATGAAGACTTAAGAATTGTAATTGGAAATGGAACAGCAATTAGGAGACATGCAATTAGATTAGGGGAAGATACTGATGCAAGAACACATAAGGAAGAAGAAAATAGAGGTTCTACTTTGGATGAGTTGATTTATGATCATAATACTAAAACATTTGTACAGAATGATATACAATATTCCTTATATCAATTTTTATCTTACGGATTCTCTACTTCACCATTACCCTCTAAAACTATGAACCCATATATCCCTTCAGCAAGAAAAAGACGTAATAGAAATGAATTTGAAGGAAAATCTACCTCTTCTGAGCCTAACAATAGTCAATCAGATCTTATAAATAAACTCACTCAATTTGTTGACAAGTTGGCTGAAGTTATTAAGTCATTTGATAGCAGTGAACATAGTTGTTGGGATCTTATTAAAGAAATACCAGGCTTAGATAAGCGTTCACATTTCAAGGCACTTAAATTGCTTAATACTAGAGCAAAGAAGATTGAGTTCTTGAAAATAACTGCTAAAGAGCGTTTTGAATGGATTGCTTATGAATTAGAGCAGTGAAAGCTGAAATTATTCAATTATAGATCTTATTATTGTTGTTTTTTTTTAATGTATTTTGCTACTTTATGTTATTTTTTAATATTCATGTTAGTAACAAATTATATTATTTTAAGATGTTTATTAATCATATTTATTTTTATGTTAGTTTTTATTAAAGAAGAATGGATTAGCTATAAAACTACTATTTTATAACTTTTTAATAATCATTTACATATAGATTTATTATCTTTTTTCAGGTAATTATATTTACATATCTTTAAACATAAATAGCGATGATGAAGTGGGGAACCCAAGAATAAAGAAGAAATGGAAGAAGAAGAAATTGAAGAAGAATGGTATGAAACTTTTAAGTACTTATTGGCAACAATTCAAGCAATTGTTTACATGTTGAATGAGTTTATAACTAGTATGTCCCAAAATCGTATTCAATATCCTTTATCTAGGTAGTTAATAAATTCAGACGGGGTATGATTATATACATAAAATTCTAAATGAAGATCCAGCAGAATTTCATCAGCTGTATAGAATGTATCCTTGTGTGTTTCTCAAACTATATAGCATTATTAGAGAAAAAACACTCTTACAGGATATAAAGTTAATTTGCATTAAAGAAATGCTTGCTACCTTTCTACTCATCGTCGGTTAAAATTTCAGATATTGTTTAACTCAAAAAACATTTGGCCGATCACATTTCACTACTAGCTAAAGTTTCAATAAAATCTTGAGAGTATTAAATAAAATTGCAGTAGATATGATGGCTAAACCAAGTTCCTCAGTGCCAAAAAAAATTACAGAAAGTGCAAGATTCTATCCTTACTTTAAAGTAAAAAATATTTGTATTTTGTTATAGTACTTTATTATTGTCATTTCCACTACTTTTTTAGTAAAACTTTTGTTGTATTAATTATATTTTTATTCATATTAATTTAGGATTGTATTGGAGCTATTGATGGTACCCATATTTCTATAATGGTAATTGGATGTGATACTAGTAGCTATCACAATCGTCATGGAATGATTTCGCAAAATGTTTTAGTAGCTTGTAACTTTGATTTGGAATTCATGTATATGCTTAGTGGGTGGGAAGAATCTGCACATGATTCAAAAGTGTTAAATAATGCTTTAACAAGGAGGAATGGACTTAAAGTGCCACAAGGTACGTTTTTCCTAATTCTTGTTATTTTAATTTATTATCTACTTTTTTATGTTCATTATTTTAGCTTATCACGTCATTTATTATAAAATATTAGGTAAATATTTTTTGGTGGATTATGGATTTCCAAATCGACTTCAGTTTTTAGCTCCTTTTCGAGGTGTTCATTATCATCTTCAAGATTTTCATGGCCAAAGTCGTCATCCTGAAAATACAAATGAATTATTCAATCTTCGTTATGCTTCTTTGAAGAATGCAATTGAGAGATTATTTGGTATCTTCAAATCGCGTTTTACAATTTTTAAAACAGCTCCATTTTCTATATAGTATGCAAGCAGAGCTAGTGTTAGCATATGCAGGGTTGCACAATTTTCTTCGAAAGGATTACCGTTCAGATAAATTTTTAGTTGAACTAGATAATGAAACTTTATCATCTCCACCTATATCAGTTAATCAAGAAGAGAATTTTGAACCATTTGTTGAGACACAAGAGCAACAAAGAAATACTGCCAATGAATGGAGGAATACTATAGCTACTAATATGTGGAATGATGTTAAGCATGTGAATGAAAATGAACATTAATTTTTTTAATAATTGTTATTAAGTTTAGTTACTTGGAGTTAATGAGATTTTTTTATATGAACAAATTAAATTTTTATAGTTTTTATACTTAATTTATTAAGTGAATATTTTAGTTGTTTATTTTTAGTGTAAAAAAAATTGTATTAGCTTGAATTGTTGTATTAGCTTGAAACAATTCTTAAATATTTTTTTTATTTAATAGTGATAAAATAAGTATTTAAATTATTATAAAAAATTTAATTGTAGATATATGTTATTAATCATTTAAAATTTTTATTTTTATTGTTTGAGAAACATTAATATATTGCATCAAAATATATATATTAAAATCTATAAAGGTTTATTAATATTTATTAAAGTTAATAAATGTGTATAAAATTCTATAAAAGTCATTAACAAATTCATAAATTATATAAAAGTCTTTTAAAATAAAGTCTATAAAAGTCATTGACAAATTATAAACTCTATAGAATTCTTTTAAGATAAACTCTATTAAAAGTCATTGATAAAATTATAAATCTGCAAAAGTCATTAAAAATCTATAAAGTCTGTCAAAGTCATTCACTTGAAAAAAGTCTATAAAAGTCATAATCCAATACACCCCTTAGATTAATGATTTTTAGCTCAAAAATCTGCCATCCTGCTATTTTCAGTGCATTTCCATAATTTGGTAACCATCATTGAGTTTTAAATATATTTTTCAACGGTCCAAAATTCGAGTGTTGACATTTATGAATTATAATCAAAATAAGTATTTATATTAATTTTAATAATATTTATATTGTTAATATATTATTGAAATTAAATTTTGAATTAAAAAGTGTAATTTTAACTTCTTTAAGAAGAATGTATAGAAAGATTCTCTTTATCATTTGTACCATTTGTTTCAGGGTATATTCTTGTTTTTATGCATTTTTTGTTGTTTTAACTTATTTTACTTTTATTTTTCCCACTTAATTTTTGCATATAATAATAATAATAATAATAATAATAATAATAATAATAATAATAATAATAATAATAATAGTAATAATAATAATAATTTTTTTTCTAATTTTTTTAAAAAATTGAATTTTCATCAAACTTTATTTTAACATAATAAAAAAATTATGCAGACAATATAAATAGAAATTTGGAAGTTATACGCATTTAATTTTTTTTGCTCTATTTTTCTCTTATGAAATATTATCATCATTTTTTTTATATCTTCATAATATATTTTAAACTTTAAAATTTAAATTTTTATTTATTTAAGAAAAATATTTTTATTATGAAATTGCATACTTCATTGTTGAAAATTATTATTATCTTTATATATTTGAAAAAATATTTTTATTATAAAATGACATGTTCAATTTACTTAAATCTATCAAATGATTAAAAAAATAATATTTAAAATTTTATCCCTTCTTTTTCAAAAGCAAATTAAAAAATCCCTCAAAATAGTTCAATTAAATATAACCTCCTTATATTAAAAATTTTAAGAATATATTAAAGGATAAAATAAAGTCAAAGTACGTATAATCTCATGAAATTTCTATAATACCATTTGAAATTTAGAGTCGACCTTGATTGATGTGTATATATTAATATAAGAATGAAAATAAAATTTTTGAAAGGGTTGGGTTGAGGTTTGGGATTAATAAGCATATAGTACTAATAGTAGTGCCCATTCAGTCAGCAATTGTCTGGATGTGTGTATTGCTACAGTAAATTTTCTGGTAAAAAAAAAAATTTAAAAATCTTTTATGTTCCTATAAATATATATTTTCTTCACCAATGCTCTCTTCTTTACTCATAATTTTTTTTTATCAATTCTTACCATTGAAAATGACTACTATATACATCAACTGTTCCACCATGACCACCATCTCTACACAAAATTATGGGTTAAATATTTTGGTGGTCACCCAACTTTTACACCAATTGCATTTTTGATACTAAACTTTAATTGGTTTCTTTTTGGTAACTAAACTTTAATTTTAGTATCATCAACCGATCACTTGGTAGCGTATTGCTGATATGGTGGTCGGACTTGGAATATTCCAAGAATATTCGCCACATCAACGTACAAGTCATCTGCCAACTCAAATTGGTGACTGAAACGAAATCAATTGAAGTTTAGTACTCAAAATGAAATAAGTGCAAAGTTTGATGACCAC
>CATIWO010104338.1:0-13012 GCA_949673435.1 Macaranga tanarius | reverse complement strand
CCAGTAACTCAATCATCAAGAATAAACTTAGATAGGAGTAAGATCTTAACCCAGTTCACTCCAGGCAATGAATCCCATCTTGGACAAACATTCATCCCTATATTCAACCGACTAGAGCCACCACACGCCATATACCCATACGTGGCTAGTACATGTATGTAAGCGGTAACAAACTCTAACCACTTAAATATGGATGACCGTGATGCCTCAGGTCTAAAGACTATATGCACTATTATGATCTAGATAATGATCATTGACTGTAAGTGAATACCCTTACAATCATATATCTAATGTCACGTTCGATCCACTCAACACTTGAGTATCCATATATCTATTTTGATATCTCATATCAAGTAGCATGAGATTCACTACCTCCCACAATTAGTATCTCATACTAATCAAGAAAAATAGACAGAGGTGATAGTCAAATTAATATCAACCAAATATTAATTTATCGACTACGAATATTTTTATAGCATATGTACTAAATAAATGTGTCCTCATATTATCAACTCTTGATAATACATTTATTTAACATAATGCTAATTGAGTAATGCTTCAAATAAATAAACACTTTATTTAAAAGAACATTACATGGCCATTTGGGATTTTACAATGTCAAAATACATGATTGCCTCCAGGGCATACCACCTATACTAACAGTATGACCCAGTCGTATTTGCTACTTGGAATCTTGTTCTCATGCTAAAATTCATACTTTGGTGCTCATCATAGGGTTTAATCAAATTTTAAGAGATGTTGTCAATTCATCTAAAGCACCACAATATTCAGTTATATTTACATTAATTTCAAAGCACTGCACCATATGCACAAGTAGATATCAGTGTGGCTAACACTACACCACATCGAAGGTTATCATAGTTATTCATCAATTATGTGCTGACCTAGCCACCAAAGATTGTGCCAGCATGTCCCAAAGTAAATGTCACAATAAGGCCTTATCGTATTCACAGTGCTCACACAGAGCCAAATTACTTTTTCGTCAATTTCTCATGAATGCCAAACCTTAGGTAAAATATGTATACGGCCCCAGGCAGCGGTTATACACATACCCTATGAATGGTCTTACATCTACGGGGTAAGATATATACCCGGCTCTAGATATCGGCTATACTCATCTACCAACCCGGCCATATCCCCGACATGAACTTACTATCTCTTAGTGTTATATGTGCTTATGCTCATCGTTATCTCATTCTTTAAAAATTATCATGTATTCGTGTATTATTTTTATTTTCTTATGCATTTCTTCTCATATCCATTTTTCGTAACATTCTTCAAATGTCACTTTTTGTAAATCATCAATGTCATTCTTATTTGAACATTATTATTATAATTTCCAAAATCACTCTCATGTTTGATGTCATTAGAGCATTTTATATCTTTAATCTCTATATCGGAGACTTGAATACTTTCCGTATTCACTTTAAAATTTAGATGTTGTAGCATTCTCGTTTTAACTTCTCTATTTCATAAGTTATGAAATCATTTCAAAAAGGGATAAAGTTTATATATATATATATATATATATATATATATATATATATATATATATATACGTATACATTTACTTAACATTATAATATCACATTTTCAATCTTATAGAATTCGGTTCCATTCATATTTGGAACATGCCATTTACTTTGGTTTATAATGCATTTACTTATTTTGCTACTTTCTCGGTTTAATTTATCATCTAACTTGAATTTAGTCTCTATGTCAAAGACTTGGAAGTTTATTGGATGTTATCATACTTTGTAATTTAATAAACTTAAAATCCTTAACTTTATGATATTTTGATTAGTTAGAATTTGATATTATTTGCATTTATTGTTAAGATTTGGTATTAATCCTTCAACTATCTTTTAGTTTTCAAAGTAACGAATGTACACCAACTCTAAGTTCACTTAAATAACTCAATTTCATGGTCACATATATCTATAACTAAATCTCACATACCTTTGGTAAAACAGGTTCTATTTAACCCATTTTGGGTCAATTTAAGTGACTTAAGTATTTATATAGGTGTTGACATGCTTCTGGTTGAGGTTAGGTTATAAAATTTTATGTTTGAGTCCAATTTATCGCAAGCACTGGCCACAGAGAAGCCTCATCAGTGCACTGAGGTGCCTCCTCAATGCACTGAGGCACCTCCTCAGTGCACTGAGGCACCTCCTCAGTACTCAAGTGCCTCTTTAGCATGCTGAGGCGCTGCCACGTCGATCAGGCATTGCCTGTTTGACCTGAAAAGGCATTCTATACCCGAAATAACCAAATTTTAACACATAATAAATATATTATCAACCAAAATGTTTTAGAATTCATTCCAATACATTCTTTACTTGTTTTTACACCTTTATAGCTTCAATTTGATGCATTTTTCATACTTTAACATTTTACTTTTAGAATTTAAATTGAAGAATCAACTTCAACCAAAAATAATATTTCAAGAGAAGAATTTAATTCATAAGAAGAAGAAGTTGGTAGAAATTTCACTCACAAATTTGTAGAATTTTAAATCCAATTTCAAAGTAAATCTCAACTCTTTTTTCTTCTTCTTCCTCTTCTTCTTCTTTTTTTTCTTTTACTGTAGCAAATCTCCTTCTTCAAGTTTCAAATAACTCTTTATTAGTCCTCAAACTTCTCACTTTTTCCTCGTTAGTCATTCCTAAACTTTCTTTAATTTAATTCAATCTTGCTCCTTTTTTTTCAATTTAATCCCTTACTTTACTTATTCTCCACTAAAATAAATAATAAATATTATTACTTAGTCACACCGACTAGTTATCTCGAGGTCACAGATGTTACAATTCTTACCCTCTAATAAGAAATTCATCCTCAAAATTCAATGAACGCTTGCCATGCTATTACTGAGAATATCTTTACTTTAATTTTTATCCTTCTCTCATCTAATCATTACAACCATAACTCCATTCTTTAGAATTCCTTACATCACTACTCAATTTAACAATTGTTTTATTTAATTATGGTATTAGCAATATATATGTTTCTTACTCATAGCAATTATTGCTAAATTGATGATTATATCTCAAGATAATTAATTTCTTAATTCATAAACCTCAAGATCACAATTACAATTAATATAAATAAACTTATAACACTATGATTATCTTATCTACTAAGGAGTCTACCTTACAGATTAACTATACCTTATTTTGCATCAAGGGTATTTACCCCTCGCTGCTCAGTTGCTGTAAATATTCTAGCTTGCTACTCATTTTCACCAAAATTATCAAACTCTTTTGGCCTATTTTGTAAAGTCCTAAACATTCCAATAGCTTCACCTTGACCACTAATTGTTGTTACATTTCAGGGTTCATATGATCTTTGCTTGGATCTTTCCTCTTGCATTGCTCGAGTACATTCTCGGGTGTAGTGCCCCAATCGGTTACACCGAAAGCATCTAACATTCTTTCTAGGAAAAATACCTTCATGGTATGTCCTACATCTGTTACACCTAGATATTATAGTATTTCTTAACTGCACAGGGTGTGCAAATGACTACTGCCTATGTGGTGCCATCAGCTCTTTTTCTAATATTGAACTACTTTGAGGTTGACTAGTTTCTCCAACCTTATCCTTGCCCTTAAAATATGGGTGGTATCTCAACCTTTCACTTTCTATTTCTTTTCCAGGTAGTTCATAAGATTCAGATTGACTAGCTCTAGCTTTTATGGTTTGCTCTAACTCTTGCTCCATAGCTTTTTCACCTAACCTCTAAATGTACCAATGTACAAATTCAATTTACACCTCAAAATAATATGTAATCCTTCCTTAAATTTTTCACTTTTTATCTCCTTTGTAGGATAAATATCCTTTACATACTTGTATAGATCTTCCAATTTATCAACATATTCTCTAACAGTCATCGATCATTGCACCAGTCTAATGAATGATGCCACTTTCTCCTTCCTATAATTTTCTATCATATATTCCTTAATAAACTCTTCTCTAAAAACTTGCCAAGTTAGAGCTCCACCAAACAAGTTTTTAACTCTAGTCAGCCAGTCATCTGCCTTATTAAACATCAAGCTATATACATTGCTCATCTTCTTCTCATCACTTAGTTGTAATGTATTAAAGACTTTCTGTACAGTCTTTATCCATTTGTCAGCTTAACCAGGATCTATAACACAGTAAATATCATATGCCCCACACTTCTTAGCATGCTCGATAATATCTCCTAGCTTTCTATACCTCTTATTCTTATTCAACACTGTAGTCATAGTGCGTGCTAGCTCTGTAGCATTTATTTGCATCACTGGCGGTGTTGGAAGATTGGTAATATTCTCTTACACTGGCAGAGGATGGTCGTTTCGTGCTCTCCTAGATATATTTCTAAGGCTTGGCATAGAGACTATAGATCCCGAACTTCCTCGCTCATTACTTAATCGAGCTCTTTGTGACTGCATCCAACTCCTATTGGAGTTCTCTATCCAATCAAGTATACCAATTCTTTTTCCTAGAGCACTTTAACCTCGACCTCACCCTCTACCTCTACCTCTACCTCTACCTCTACCTCTATCCTGATTAGCTAACCTTCCTCCTTTAAGATATGTCATATCCTGAAATATAAAATTAAAATAATTCAATGATATTCACTATCAAAATATAACTCATTTGCTAATATTCACCAAACCTTAATCATATCGACCTTTACAAAAATGTATATATCTATCCTATGCTCATCATCATCGCTTGCTACCATAATTGGTAGTAGGGAAAATTTTCATGTCGTTCTTTTGCATATCTAATCAACTAATCATCGATTTAACCTTGGACAGAAGTCTGATCATTTTGTTTCCACTATGCAACTCTAATGTGCTAATCTAATATACAATTGAGCTTAAAATGTTTTTCCAACTATAACTTTATTATCCTTAAGTTAGAATAACTCCAAATAAAGATTTAAATTCCAAATATTAGTTCCTTATTCCACATATTCACTTATACAACCACTTTCTTACTGTACTTATTCCTCATAATATATACCTTTATCATAATTTAATAATTCTTATACTACCTCAATATCCTTGTTAAAGTTCATTTCACACTGTCAACTTCATACCATTACTTCATTTAGGTTAAATAATAATTTGAAATCTCTATTGCCTCTCACTTTCTTATTCATTCCTTGTCCTTATTTTCATTCCTTTTTCAATGAATTGAATATCCATAAAACATTCATATTGAGTCTCACAAATATACTATTTTAATAGGTTCTCTCAACCTCAATTCTTATCATAAATTAACCTATTCCACCCTGAAATGTATAAATCACTCATTAACTAATATAGAATTTCAGTAGGCTCGTCAATATCTATAATATGTTTTGACCATGTTCAAGTCTTAAATCCTTAATCCTCATTTCGATTTATAATTTTTGTTCTTATAAAAAATATTCCACTAAATTATTTCCATCAACATCTCAATTTCCTACTTAGATATCATCTTTATATCACAGAATAGTATAAATTAAAATATAACCCTATTAATTATAAATTTCACACCAACTAAGCACATAATTTCATTAAAATTCATCCTCATCTATAAATTCTATCAAGCATCTTCATAATTAGATCCCAAATTTTTAATCATTAAATTGTTCAAAAATAATCATTTTTTAAATATTCCTCCTATTCTCCAATTATTTCTTCTATCCTTACGTGTTATATTCCTGCTAATTTTTTCTACCAACATCTCGATCTTTATATATGACACCAACAAATATGAATCTCGTACTTGATTTGCACATGGCCTTAATAAAACTCGTCATAAACTATAAGTTCTAAAATACAATCATAGTCAATTTCCACTTTCTCATATCAGTTAGTCTACTAAAGAATTCAATCTTCACTACTCCTTTCATTTCCACTTGCAATTCCAAACTTCTTAAAATTCCATCAACCTACGCTCTTTAATTAGGCTCTGATGCTAAATATTGTAATACCGAACTACACCAATACTCTTATTAGAAGGTCATACATTGACCTACCTAACTTGAACACTGTTGTTGCCTAAGTATTACTTCTATCTTATCCATTTCTTCCCAACTCAATTACAATTAACAATATATAAACACACATCTCTGATACATATATCTATTATAAAATAATCACTCGAAAGTTATCCTTCTAAGTTATATATAAATTATGCATCAGCAGTTATTAAATATAATATATTCAAACCTATAACATATCTATTATCAAATATTTTACAAAGCATTACTATTGAGGTTCTCCACTACATTTGATTTACTTCTTATATGCCAAACTATCTTCCAGAAAACTAATCACAAAACCTTGTTATTCTAGAAAATTTTATAAGAAAAATGGTAAGTATTTCCGAGAAAAAATACTTAGTGAGTGAAATAGAGTATAAATAGGGACTATTTAAGAATAACATCATATTAAAATTCCCAATAACAAGTCTCAGAAGTAAATATTTAAATATTATAATGTAACCGAGAAAGCTTTACATATTTTAAAACATTTCTAATAAATACGTATGATAATTACACTTTCGTCACACCACTAAGATAACTATTTAAAATAACTCTAACCTTTGAAGTTAAAAATTTAAATTTCAAATATTTGAATAACTTTTCAATACCACGCTCTTGAGCTATGGACCAAACATTGATATTTGTAAAATATTCACTTATTGCTTTTCATGTTACAAAACTTATATTTCTCATGCACATTTATAATCTCTTATAAGATTCTCTAAGCTTAATGTAATTTAACAAATGCTTAAATATTTTATTTCATAAAAGCTTTCCTTATCATTAAACACATCATATTCACTCTCGTACGACCCAGTCATATTTGTTACTTGGCATCTTGTTCTCATGCCAAAATTCATACTTTAGTGCTCATCATAGCGTTTAATCAAACTTTAAGAGATGTTGTCAATTCATCTAGAGCACCACAATATTCAGATGTATTTGTATTAATTTCAGAGCACTGCACCATATGCACAAGTAGATATCAGTGTGGCTAGTACTATCACCATATCGAAGGTTATCATAGTTATTCATCAATAGTGTGCTGACCTAGCCACCAAAGATTGCGTCAGCATGTCCCAAAGTAAATCTCACAATAAGGCCTTATTATATTTATAGTGCTCACACAGAGCCAAATTATATTTCTATCAATTTCTCATGAATGCCAAACCTTAGGTAAAATATGTATTCTGCCCCAGGCAACTGTTATACACATACCCTAGGAATAGTCTTATATCTATAAGGTAAGATGTGTACCCGGCCCCAGGCATCGACTGTCGTGTATTATTTTTATTTTCTCATGCCTTTCTTTTCATATCCATTTTCCGTAACATTCTTCAAATGTCACTTTTTGTAAATCATCAATGTCATTCTTATTTGAACATTATTATTGTAATTTCCAAGATCATTCTCATGTTTGATGTCATTGGAGTATTTTATATCTTTAATCTCTATATCAGAGACTTGAATACTTTCCGTATTCACTTTAAAATTTGGATGTTATAGCATTCTCGCTTTAACTTCTCTATTTCATAAGTTATGAAATCATTTCAAAAAGGGATAAAGTTTGTACATATATATATATATATGCATACACATTTACTTAACATTTTAATATCACATTTTTAGTCTTATAGAATTCGGTTCCATTCATGTTTGGAACATGCCATTTACTTTGGTTTATAACTCATTTACTTATTTTGATACTTTCTCAGTTTGATTTATCATCTAACATCAATTTAGTCTCTATATTGAAAACTTGGAAGTTTATCGGATGTTATTATACTTTGTAATTTAATAAACTTAAACTCCTTAACCTTATGATATTTTGATTAGTTAGGATTTGATATCATTTGTATTTGTTGTTAAGATTTGGTATTAATCCTTAAACTATGCTTTACTTTTTAAAGTAAGGTATGCACAACAACTCTAAGTTCACTTAAATAACTCAATTTCATCGTTACATATATCCATAACTAAATCTCATATATCTTTGGTAAAACAGGTTCTATTTAACCCATTTTGGATCAATTTAAGTGACTTAATTGTTTATATGAGTGTTGACATACTTCTGGTTGAGGTTAGGTTGTAAAATTTTATGTTTAAGTCCAATTTATCGCAGGCACTAGCCACAGAGGTGCCTCCTTGGTGCTACTGAGGGGCCTCCTCAGTGTAGTGAGGTGCCTCTTCAGTGCACTGAGGCACCTCTTCAGTACTAAGGTGCCTCCTCAATACTCAGGTACCTCTTCAGTGTACTGAGGCATCGCCTCAGCACTCTGAGATGCCGTTGGGTCAATCAGGCATTGCCTATTCAACCTGCGGAGGAATTCTGCACACAAAATAACCAAATTCAACATATAATCAACATATTATCAATCAAAATGTTTCATAATTCATTCCAATACATGCTTTACTTTTTTTTACACCTTTGTGGCTTCAATTTGATACATTTTTCATACTTTAACATTCTACTCTTATAATTTAAATTCACCTTTATGGCTTCAATTTGATGCATTTTTCATACTTTAACATTCTACTCTTCGAATTCAAATTCAAGAATCAACTTCAACGAAAAACAATATTTCAAGAAAAGAATTTAATTCATAAGAAGAAGTTGGTAGGAATTTCACTCACAAATTTGTAAAATTTCAAACCAAATCTCAACTCTTTCTTCTTCTTCTTCCTCTTTTTTTTTTTCATTCTTTTACTGTAGCAAATCTCCTTCTTCAAGTTTCAAACAATTCTTTCTTAGTTCTCAAACGTCTCACTTCTTCCTCTTTAGTCCTTCCTAATTTTTTTTTAAATTTTAATTCAATCTTGCCCCCTTTTTTTTCAATTTAATCCCTTAATTAAGTTATTACCCACCAAAATAAATAAATAATATTTTTACTTAATCACACCGACTAGTCATCTCGAGGTCACGGATGTTACACCAATTAATTAACAGTGCAAACACAATAGTTAATAGCTAAAATCTCTAACACAATCAGATCTACAAAAATTAAAAAATTAAACATGTATATTTCTAATAAATTTAAGAGATAAGTACAAAAAAGTATCATGTAGTTAGATGCTTTTTCACTTTAAAAACTGTGGTATTTTTGGTAACATTTAAAAGTCTGTGGATTGATTCTACTTATAATTTAATACCCTACTTAGTAATATTATTAAAAATATATGATGTAATATTAAAACAATATGGGTATTTAATAGTAAAATTATTTATTAAGTAGTATATCATTCGAATAACTAAAATAAATTCAGAAAATATAAAAATAAGATGTATTTTTAATTTTATTAGGAATAAAAAATAATTTTTAAAATAAATGTATAATATTTTTAAAAGTATCTAAATAGTTATATTGATGATAAATTACATATAAAATATTTTTATTAATGAAAATTAGTATTATATTAAAATTTCATTATAAAATAATAACCATGTTAGTTGTGAGAGTATTAAAATGTTAAAAAAAAAAAATGAAAGCATATACCTCTAAATATTACAAAAAAAAACTACAATTCTTTAAATGAAAATGCGTCTAATCACATAATATTTTTTTATATTTATCCTTAAATTTTATTTTGATGTTAAATTAATTGGTTCTCCTTTGTGTCTTATAAATTAAACATTTTCATGGAATAATTGTAACCTTATAACTGATTGTTTTAATGAATGTTTATTCAACTGTGTAATGATCAATGAAGAAGTAAGCGGTATAGTGGGGAACAACAATGAATGGTACTTCTTCTGCATAAGAGGAAGAAAATACAGGAATAGCATAAGACCCAATAGAGTTACAGGATCTGGATTTTGGAAAGCAACTGGTATTGACAAGCCAATCTACTCATCATCACCGGTAAAAGATTTATCCACTGATCGAGAATGCATTGGCCTCAAGAAATCGTTGGTTTACTACCGTGGAAGTGCTGGAAAAGGAACTAAAACTGATTGGATGATGCACGAGTTTCGCCTTCCACCCAATCCTACAAGTACAGCTGCTGCGAATATTGCTCAACAAGCTGTAAGATTTTTTCTTCTCATTTAATTTCCTCTTTCGGTAATTGTTGCCATTAATTTCTCTGCGTATATTATCTAACAATGCATATTATTTAGGTGAGGTCTAAGGTTTGTTTTAATATTCCAATTTATAAATTTTGAAATTATAAAAAAAAAAAATGCTCAACTCAATATTTTTTTTGACTAAAATTTATTTAATAAATGAAATCAGTCGATTTACTTTAAAATATAGAATTTCTTATTAAGTGGCAATATAGTTATTAGTATTTTTTGTTATTAAAAAATTATACCTTTTTTTTATGTGATATGTGAAAAGGAATAAGAGAACACTTCAAATTAAAATATTATGACATGTCAAGTATAGTTGATTTATTTCACATATTATTGTTATAAAATAAATGGTAAAAAGAAAGCTAATA
Organism: Macaranga tanarius; assembly: GCA_949673435.1. Classification (NCBI taxonomy): domain Eukaryota; kingdom Viridiplantae; phylum Streptophyta; class Magnoliopsida; order Malpighiales; family Euphorbiaceae; genus Macaranga; species Macaranga tanarius. The sequence continues at coordinate 2,526 of CATIWO010104338.1, read as the reverse complement.
TTTTAAACATAAATTAGTTCGCAAGGAATTTTTTTTTTTGGCTAAATGTGTATTTAGTTCAAATGAGTTTTATAAAATTTTATGGAATTTATATGTAAATCAAGTGAGTGTGTTTGGTTTAAATGAAAATTTTTAAAATTTATTTTCAATTCCAACTTTTTAATTTTGTAAAATTGCTTAACACTAAATCAATTTTTATTGATGAAATGTGTTTGGTTCAATTCTATTAAGAAATTCATTTCATTAAGGGATGAAAAAATATAAAAATACGTTATATATTTTTTCATTAGATTTGACTTGATTAATACTCTCATTCAACTTATTTGAAAATTAAATTTTTACATTTCTTATTTTTATTTTAGCTGGTTGAATGTGGTTTAATATAAGAGTTCATTTTTTTTTATTAATTTTAATACCATCAATATTTTTGTGTATATGTTAAATTTTGCCATTATCCTCTTATTTCAAAATATATTTGACTCACTTTACTTTTTGAAGATAAAATAGTTTAATCACAAAGTTTTAATAAGAGAAAATAAATAAGTCGTTCAATTTTCTTTTAATTGAAAATTTCAATACTAAAAAACTTTAAAAATCTATACATATTGTTATTAATATAGTAAATCAAGTTGTAATTTTGATAAATTTTGCAAATTTTCATCAATTTTTTACATTCATTTTTTTACTAAATTTCATTAAAGTAAAACTGATGAAATCAAAGTAAAAAGGAGAATATAAAATGAAATTGATGAAAAGTAATGCATTTATCAAAATTATAATTTATTTTTTATTTTAAAATGTTAATGGAGTTGTGTAAGTATTGAAAATTTAGTTAAAATAATTTAAAATAAAATCTAAATTAGTTTATCTTATTAAAATAAAAGAATTAAAGTGTTAGCTTTTCATAAAGTCTTATTTATTAATATACTAATAAAAATTTAACAGAAGAATTAAAGTATTGATAGAAAGAAAAATAAGAAATTTAAAAATCAATTTTTAAATAAGAGGAAAAAAGAATGTTAATTAGGCCAGTATTTAGAGAGGACAATGTAATTTGTTCCCAATATAACTTGGGGTAAATATAAGGACACAAAAGTAACAAGAATAAATTACATTTTTCTCTCGGAAGTTTGACCTAATTTACACTCTTCTCCCTCTTGTTTGAAAATCGAATATTTATCTCTTTAACTTTTAATTATGTTAACATTTTCCTCCTTCCATTAAAATTTCCATTAATTTCTTAATAAATAAGACATTTTACTCCTTCTACTTAATAAAAGTTAACACTTTTACCTTTTTATGTTAATAACATAAAAATCACAATTCTTACTAAAATTTTAACAATTATAAACATGTCTATCAACACTTTAAAATAAAAAATAAATTTTATTTTATAATTATTTTATGTCTAATTTCATCAATTTTTCATTTTTTTAATTATTTATGTTATATATTACTTTATTTTTAGATAAATACTAATTTTAAATGAAAAAAAATTAATAAAAATTAATGTCAAATGAATTGATGAAAATTTGTAAATTTATCAAAATTATAACTTGAATTTTGAGTAAATATATTTATGGAGATATGTGTAGATATTTAAAATTTAATTAGTATTAAAATTTTAAATTTAAAATAATTAAGAAAATTGAAGGACTAAATTATTCTATATTATTAAAACTTAGGGATTAAATTGTTTTATTCTTATAGATATAGGGAGGTAAAAATGTCATATGATATACAGAATTAATGGAAAAAGTTAACAAAAGGAGGAAAGTGTTGACGGAATTAAAAGTTAGGGAGGATATATATATATATATATATATATATAATCCATTCAATGGTTTGTATAAATTAAATAAAAATAATTATTTATGAATGCATTCTTTTTTTCAAGTCAAAAAGTGTTAGTTAATTGTTTGTATTAAACGTAATTATTAATTTAGACTTTTGCTATAGTGCAAATGTTTGTACCGTTACAAATGAAATTACAATCGTTAGATTAATTTTTATTTAATTACAACCATTGATTATCTTGGTGTATCAATACCTGTAAAATATATCAATGGTTACAATTAAATGACAATTAATCTAATGACTAATACTTTCATTTGTACCGGTACAAATATTTGCACAGTAGAATGACTCATTAATTTATACTAAAATAAAAATTATTCAAATAAAAAATAAATTTCACCAGAAAATAGTACTATTAAATTGTTAAAGATAATTTTTTCTCTATTTTTGATAAAAATAATTTTAGATGAATTATCTATACATATTGTTATTAATATAGTAAATCAAGTTGTAATTTTGATAAATTTGCAAATTTTCATCAATTTTTTACATTCATTTTTTACTAAATTTCATTAATTTTTATTTTCCTTTAAAACTTGTATTTACCTAAAATTAATGTAATATATAAAATAAATAACTTGCAAAAGGAAGTAAAACTGATGAAATCAAATTAAAAAAGAGAATATAAAATGAAATTGATGAAAAGTAATGAATTTATCAAAATTATAA
>CATIWO010104293.1:0-11739 GCA_949673435.1 Macaranga tanarius | reverse complement strand
TCTTTAATTATATAACTAAAAAAATATTTTTTATTTATAATTTTAATATTTATATATAATTTTTTCTAATTAATATATTTTATTTAATATTTTTATAATAAATATATATGTGGTTCGGTCGGTTCGGTTATTTTCAGTTTTCCAACTTAAAAATCGAAACAGAACCGAACCAGTCAGTTACCTATTTTCAAAAACTAAAACTGAACCAATCAGTTCGATTCAGTTCGATTCGGTTCGGTTAGTCGGTTTTCGGTTTTTTTTCTCACCCCTAGTTGTATGTTCTTTTCATGAATGAAATATTCATTATGATTAAAAAAAAAAAAAAAATTAATGCTGATATGCTTTTTAGTCTGGCTTAGAAATTTGTAGCAAATCTTTTCATTTATGCAAAATCCAATGATTTTGCGACACCTGTTATTCTGAGTAGCCATATCAACCGGCCAGCTCCTGAATTTCTTTGATCTCTTTTTTTTACGCTTTGTCCATATTGCCGTGCTCACTTCGCGACTCTTACAAAACGGCGATGAACTAGCTTCAACTTCCTCCTTTCCCTCTTTCTGTCGTAAATGTCAAATACTCCAAAATCTTTCATGACTTTTCTTTCTTCTTTTTCTCTTCTTCATCTTCTTCTGCTTCCAAATATCACAACCGCTAATTTATCAATTCCTCAAAATGCCCTCTCATTTCCTCTCTAATTCCTCTTCTACCCCTTCATCTTACCCCTCCTCCGACCTCCCTAACGACGCCGTTTCTCTCCCTTCTTCCTCCGCTTCTCCTTCCACTTCTGGAGATATGTGGAAGTACCTTTGGATCCCTTTTCTCATTTCGCTTTCTAAAGAACTCAGCTTAGCCAAAGCATCTCAACCCACTATTCTTCTCCCTAGTCAGCTCGATGATGAGCCCATTCCCAGGTGTCCTGCTCCCGACCCTAAGCTTAATTACAGACCGGTCATTGGAATCGTCAGTCATCCTGGCGACGGTGCATCCGGCAGGCTGAATAATGCATCCAATGCGTCGTACATCGCTGCTTCTTATGTGAAATTTGTTGAATCTGCTGGCGCTCGTGTTATTCCTCTTATCTATAATGAGCCTCCTGAGATTCTTTTCAAGGTAGCTCACTGAATTACTGAGGATAGAGTGATCCTTTGATTATTAATTTTGTAGAGTTGTTGACTATATATTTATATAAATGTTAAAAAATTGATCTGAAAATATTTAAAAGGATTTAGAAAGATTAGAATTTTGACGAGTGCATTTAGATTAAAAAAATATTACTTGAGTGCATTTAGATTAAAAAAATATTACTTTGGCTTAAATTTCATGATTTTTTTTTTACTAATAAAGAATATGTTAATGTGCCAGGATTATTTTGCTTTGAATTTTTGTATAGGTAGTTTATGAATGGTTAAATATCCTATGTTGTTTTGCTTAATATTTTATGGAAACAGTAATGAATTAAATGATGCTTGTTAACTATTTTGTACCCTTTTGTTGATGAGATTCTCAATGAATTTTTTGTTATATGCTGTTGTGTTGCAGAAGCTTGATTTGGTTAATGGTGTTCTTTTCACTGGTGGTTGGGCTAAAAATGGTTTATACTATGACACTGTAAAGGCACTGTTTAAGGTACATTGTTGTATCCATTTTCCAATAAATTTATGAATGTTTGTGAGTAGGTTTGGTAGCAATTTGCAGCCTGAAGCAATTTGAGTTTCTACAGGTGGCAGAATAAATGCCACTGTCTCCTAATGTAAGTACATGCATTGAAGTGGTTGCCTTTCAGAGATCAAAGAATTAGATCATTTGGTCATTAAATCAAATACTTCTAGCAGCTTATACGGAGTCGCGATTATATATTGGGTTCTTGTTTTCCTGTATCGATGAGCAGTACAAGTTATGAAGTAATGAGCACTCAATTCCATAATTGGGTGATGGAAGTGGTAATTGTACGATTGACCTGAATCTCCCTAACCCAGCTATATTATGGCACGGTTTATATCAACCAATGAATCAAACAATTGCTGTATTTCATAATGGCTTGTCATAGTTTCATGAAACTAGTACACTGAATGAGGATAGTTTTTTGATTTGTCAAAGTTGCCAAAAAAATGGTCAATCAAAAGAAGAAAGCAAACAGCTCGCCTTGTATTAATTTGAAACAGTAAAAATATATTGCAGACAATTGAATGAGACTTAGATTGCAATTGGCTGAAAAAGTTCTGGGCACTTCTACTCGAGGGATTTATACTTCTGTATGATTTGAAGATGGACATTTTAGGATTGCTAGTCTCTGCATTATCCAGCCCTTTTGGCGTATTGGACCAACTCAGGGTTTGTTTGAGCATGGATGACTCATTCTTTGAGCTGTGGATGCCAGATAAGATCAGCTCGAATTGCTCAATTGTGTTGGACATGAGTTTGCAAGCTAAAGTTTAGATACCTGAATAGCATGGTTCTTCCAACTTAATTATGAAGAAGAAAGAAACAAATGTGATCCTTTATGCAGTTCAAAATCCATCCAAAGTGAAATTTATTGGATAATTTTTCCTCATTGACCATATGTGATTATTTCTTATGTTAACCTTTAAAAAAGTGCAAATTTAGTTTGAAGAAATTTGACATGTCTAACCTTTATACTTTTATCCTGGTTTTTTTACTATAGTTATACAAGTCTGTCATCTAGTAAATTCTGTTATTTTGTTTGAACATGTGAAATTGTGCAAGCCCAGCATGTACTTTTGCAAATTCAGTTTGATGAAATTGACATATCTGACCTTATACTCTTAGCCTGCGTTCACTATAGTTATACAAGTTTGCTTTCTAGTAAATTCTGTTTTTATTTTGTTGCAGTATGTTACATGGCAAGCTGAAGATGAATTTGTTTTTTCAATTTTCATAATATACTTTTATATTCTATGTCTTGGATGTAGCATGTTCGCAATCCTTCAAAGTAAAAGAAACTAATTTACTTTTAATCTTTAGAAAAAGTTGTTCCTAAACTACTTTCATCAAGAATTTGCATTTTATGGCAACTATCTGATGCCTTTGTTTGTGCGTTTGAAATATATTAATAAAACATGGTGAACTATAGTTGGTTTTTTATCCCTACTAAGAGGAAGCAATTCAATTATTTACTACTTGCAGAAAGTTTTAGACAAGAATGATGCAGGATACCATTTTCCATTGTACGCCATCTGCTTAGGTTTTGAACTCTTGACAATGATCATTAGCAAGGTAATCTGGCTTCACTTATTGCTTTTTTATTGGCTTTTTCATGTATATTAATGTAACAGATTTTTATAACATGCGTTTTATGGGACTAGAATGATGGTGAATGGTGATGGTAATTTAATGCGATGATAGGTTCTGTAAAACTTTGGCTATTTGTTTTGTTGTACAACTCAGGACAGCTATACTTTCTATTGTTGTCATGAAAAATTTGCATCCTTGATGAAAATATATGGCAACATTATATTTGTGTTCCTTTGACCAGTCTTCAGTTCTAAGCTGTCCAAGTGGTCCTGTTGCTGTTATAATTGCCTTTTTTTTTTTTTTTTTTTTTTTTAACAAAAATTCTTTAGCAATGGGCCTTTCACTCTGTTGTTTTAATGTTGTAAAACATGACAATTTTCTTTTCTTGATAATAGGACAGAAATATTCTGGAATATTTTAATGCGGCAGATCAGGCTTCTACACTTCAATTTATAAAAAGTGTAAATATAGAGGGAACTGTATTTCAGAGGTAAATATTTTGTAATATTTTCTTTATTTCCTTCCATTTCACTATATTGCAACATGAATTAAGTTCAAATTCTCCCTTATAATAAAGTATAAACATAGTAAAACTCTAAATTCTATCAAACAATTCATTTTCTTCCCTTTCCTTGGGAGTTGGTTGCTTCAAATGAACCACAGAACCATATTATCATATATTTAAATAGCACATAGACAGTGCTGATCCTTTTGATTGCTGATTTCAGTTCTTGGGGCATATCTTTTTCTATTTATCATCTTCATTTTGTCACCTTTATATGCAAGCAGACAACCATGAAGCCTGATTATTAGTTAATCCCAGTCTGTCGTAATTAATTGGAGTAAAATGTCCTTACGGTTCTATTGATTATTTGGGTTAGCCATTGTACGAAGAATGATAGTGGAAAATTATAAGCCTAAAATGGAAAAAAAAAAAAAAATGATGAAATGTTAAATAATAACAGAAATATATTTATTCATCTCATATTAACTAATAAGTATTTTTATTGGATAACCTAAATGACTCCATAATTCTGTGTAAAACAAATTTTTTGCTTCTTCTATCCGGGAATGGATCCATGAACTAAGTAATCCTTTCAAAACAATTCCACTTAAATTTCATAATAAGATTGATGACTTGATGAAAAACTGGAATTAGGCTTAGAACCCTATAAGAAGAATAAGTCTGCAGTTCACTTTCTTATATTTCTGAAAGCCAAATTGGCCTGAATAATCAAATCTTCTCCTTGAATAATGCTCTTGTTTCTTTCTCCCATGCTTTTTGATGTCACTTATATTTTTAATGTAACTTTGGATTTTTGAATAAAATATTTTGTGCTGTTGATGCATTGGTACCTATTTCTTTTCACATTCATGTAGGAACTATAGATTTATTTCAGTTGCGGTCACAACTTGAAAGTGCAAGGAGAGAACATTGTATTGGATGTATCTAATCTTCCTGCCTCAGTTAACTTAATCTATTATAAATTTAATTTTTTATTTTTAAGATTTGCAATAATCAGGTTTCCGTTCTTTGTAGTTCAAAAGCTGTAGAAAATTAATTTTTCATGTCTTGTATTGACTCACCTTTCATTTGTAAACTGGTTGTGGAGAACCCCGGGTTAATCTGTTAAAGAAACCGCTAAATAAAATTTTAGGTTAGATTGCCCCCAAATTATGTTTTGCTATCGAACTGTTCTTTTTCCATGAAAATTGCTCATACACATGATTCCATGTGTTCTCCGAGTAATTATTTGGTACCATGTGGATATGCATAGTTCTGAGTTCTACAAGTTTATTTGGATTATGAATCATCCCTGTGAGAAGCAGTGTTTTTAAGATAAGTTGGCATCGTGTTATCAATTATGACACATGAAATAAAATTATGGTCCTTTAGTTTTGCCTGATAATATGGCTAATAGCTGAAAGAAAGGATACTGATACGAATGTGGCTAACTCGTGCTAAATCCGTATGCAATGTTGATTCTTCACCTTAGGATCGTTTACAATCAAACAATCAATAGTAAACTTTAATTCCCAATTAAACCCTTAAATAACTTGTACTTAATAACCTTAATGATAAAGAATTAAAGGCTGTTTAATATAAGCCTAAATTAACTATGTCAATATTAAGCCTAAATTAAACTATATTTGAATGTACCAAGCCTTCACTTGATAAATTCACCAAGTTCTTTTAAGAACAAAAGAGAGAATATAATTCCTCACAAAAAAATTCGAAAATAATCAAAACTAATCATAAAATTTGTTTTTGGTAGCCTTTATATAGACATTACAAAGCTTGAAGTGAAAGTCCAAGTAATACTAATCCTATTTGGACAAGGAAACCTTAATAGGTTAAGCCTTGACTTGTCAAACCTTCTAGAAACCTAATTAATACTCCTAAATAAGAAAACAACTAAAAGAAATCCTATAAGAGCTAGGAAACACTAATCTCCATACTTATTACAAAATAGGAATAATTGCTAACTAATGACAACTAAGTGATAACTATGACAACTAAGCAAAATAGGAAGATTTGTAAACTTTGACCAAAACTTCAAATACTCCTTTTTGAATGTAGAAAACGTCCCTTATCACATATTTATGACTCCTTTGCATGAAAACCTTCTAGAAAGATTCTTGTAGATTCTCTTGACAGCTTGTAGAACCTTATAGAATCTTCAAAAATGTACTTTATGCAAATTAAATGAAACTTGCTCCACTTAAGGAGTTTGACATGAACTCTTCATTTTGAAGGTCAGAATTGGCTAATAATGTGTAAAAATGACAAAATTTCCCTTGGCCCATGCTGCCTCCAAATGCACTTAATTGAGCTCCATTTGCATTTGCGCTTTGATCCGCCATTCTTTGCATGATTTCTTGTTGTATGAATGTGTATAAAGCAACTTTGAACTTCTTCATGCGTGCTCTTGTCATTGGGCCTTCATACTCGAGTGGATTCTTTGGCTTATCATCATGTTTGGTGCTCATTTGGTTTGCATCATTCCCTCCTTCCTCGCGAAGATTTGTCCTCGAATCATCAACCTCATCAAAATCAAAAGGAGATAAATCAACAACACTAAAAGTAGCATTAATACCATACTCACCAGGTAAATCCAACTTGTAAGCGTTGTCATCAATCCTTTCTAGGACTTGAAAAGGACCATCACCCCTTGGATGCAACTTAAATTTTCGCAAAGTAGTTCTTGTGCCCCAAACCCAATCAACAAGTTCAAATAAAACTCTTACACGCCCTTTGTTAACTTGTTAAGCAACGTTGGCATTCTTTTGCTCAATGTTCATTCGCACCTTTTCATGCAATGATTTAACGAAATCAACCTTTTTCTTACCATCCATATCAACACACATATGCAAAGGCAAATGATGCAAATCTAAAGGACTTAAAGGAATGAAACCATAAACAATCTCAAAAGGACTATAATGAGTAGATGAATGCACACTACGGTTATATGCAAACTCAATATGTGGCAAACAGTCCTCCCATGATTTCACATTCCTTTTAACCAATGTGGGCAATAGTTGTCTTAATCTGCGATTTACACCTCAGTTTGACCATCAGTTTGTAGGTGATATGTAGCAGAAAATAAAAACTTAGTTCCCAATTTTCCCCACAAAGTCTTTCAAAAATAACTAAGGAATTTAGTATCTCTATCACTAATAATAATCTTAGGCATACCATGTAAACGCACAATTTCTTTAAAGACACCTCAGTTTGACCATCAGTTTGTAGGTGACATGTAGTAGAAAATAAAAACTTAGTTCCCAATTTTCCCCACAAAGTCTTTCAAAAATAACTAAGGAATTTAGTATCTCTATCACTAATAATAATCTTAGGCATACCATGTAAACGCACAATTTCTTTAAAGAACAAATTAGCAATGTTAGCAATGATGCAAACCAAGTGAGCATCAAACATGATGATAAACTAAAGGATCCACTCGAGTATGAAAGCCCAATTACAAGAGCACGCATGAGGAAGTTCAAGGCTGCCTTATACACGTTTATACAATAAGAAATCATGCAAAGAATGGAGGATAAACGTGTAAATGCAAATGGAGCTCAATTAAGCGTATTTGGAGGCAGCATGGGCCAAGGGCAATTTTATCATTTTTACACATTATTAGCAAATTCTGACCTTTAAAATGAAGAGTTCATGTCAAACTCTTTAAGTGGATCAAGTTTCACATAAAATGCATTTTTGAAGATTCTAGAAGGTTTTACAAGTTGTCAAGAGAATCTCCAAAATACCAAGAATCTTTCTAGAAGATTTTCATGCGAAGGAGTCCTAAATATGTGATAAGGGACGTTTTCTACATTCAAAAAATAGTATTTGAAGTTTTTGTCACAGTTTACAAATCTTCCTATTTTGCTTAGTTGTCATATTATCACTTAGTTGTCATTAGTTAGCAATTATTCCTATTTAGTAATAAGTGTGGAGATTAGTGTTTCCTAGCTCTTATAGGATTTCTTTTAGTTATTTTCTTATTTAGGAGTGTTAATTAGGTTTCTAAAAGGTTTGACAAGTTAAAGCTTAAAACCAAATAGGATTAGTATTACTTAGCATTCACTCCAAGCTTTGTAATATCTATATAAAGGTTACCAAAAACGAATTTTATGATTAGTTTTGATTATATTAGAATTTCTTTGTGAGGAATTATATTCTCTCTTTTGTTCTTAAAAGAACTTAGTGAATTTTTCAAGTGAAGGTTTGGTACATTCAAACATAGTTTAATTTAGGTTTAACATTGACATAGTTTATTTAGTCTTACATTAAACAACCTTTAATTCTTTGTAATTAAGGTTCTTAAGTACAAGTTATTTAAGGATCTTGTTGGGAATTAAAGTTTACCATTGATTGCTTGATTGTGAACGATCCTGAGGTGAAGAATCAACATTGCATACGGGTTTGGCACGAGTTAGCCACGTTCGTATCAGATACTTCTTCTAGTTGGAAAACTTTCTTTGATGAATTACTTCCCATCCTTTCTTTTTCTGTGCTTGACTTTTACTCTAAATATGTCATTTATGACCTCTTCTTCCTTTTGTAGTTTTCCATCATACTAGTTGTCCATGCCAAATTAGGTATAGATTTCTAGTAATGCTGCAATTCATTGCTAAACATAGTAATATAGTGATGCATGAAGCGTGCATTGGGGCGTGCATATGTGGTGTCATCTTTTTGGGATGAGGTGGTGCTACCCGTATGACTTTGCAATTTGCATAATTTAACATTGGCACAGAAGCTTATATAATGATTCTTATTTTAAAAAATCATAACATGTGTATGTCCCAAGCAAGAATGCTAGTTAATGACACTTTTGCAGGTTTCCTCCAGACTTGCTTAAAAAGTTGAGTACAGATTGCCTCGTCATGCAAAACCATCATGTAAGTTAAGTAATTTTGGTAGCCTGGTAAAATACAGTGCACAACATATTGTGCATTTACGTTAATTTGATGATTCACGTCATGACTTAAAGTTTTATACCTATGGAATGAGGTCTCCAAAGTCCAAACAAAGACAAGATGTTAAGATAGGGTAAATTGAGCAACCAGAGAAAAAATTTCTTGAAATTCATAGTATAAAAGAGATCTTAGATAATGAGCATTTATCCCACAAATTAAATTAAAAACTAATTGATATTTGTAAATAGTGAAGAGTAATCCATTGTAAACTGATGATCATTGAGTTCAAACAAAGATATTGCTTGAGTACATTTGATCCAATTTTTTTTCTTTTATTTCTCTTTCTTCTAAGTGGTCTTGATTTTTATGTTTATGAGCATTGACCAAATGTCGCGAATTGATGGTGTCAACTCTTTTCATTAGGAAGGATACTAGAGTTGATCTAGTTCTTGAACAGTAATTTTCTAAAATCATAAAATGCCTTGCAATGAATTAACGAACTTATATCCTTTTTTGTCTGATATTTTTGATTTTACACTGCAACAGTATGGCATCTCACCAGAACGACTTAAAGAGAATGAGGATCTATTGAGTTTCTTCAAAATATTGACTACCAGTGTGGATGCAGACAACAAAGTACTGGATGTTGTTAATTTTTTATGTTATAATCTAACCACCGCTAAAAGAAGTCTTAATATCTCTGTTATTCATCAGGTTTATGTATCCACCGTACAAGCACACAGCTATCCAGTGACTGCCTTCCAGTGGCATCCGGAGGTAACTCCTGTTTTATATGCTTTTAAATAACCCATTGCATGGTTATGTTTTGTGAATGCTTACTGTTGGCACAGTAATATAGTTATTTTTGTTTTCCCCAACATTTGAAAGAGCATAAAATAGAAATATATCATAAATATTATGCATTTTTAATTTTGAAAAAAAAAAATGTTTTGATTTATGAATGCATATAATAATTTGGTTCTTCTGATTTTCCCCACAGAGAGCATGCAAAATACAAATATATCACGAGCATTATGGATTTTAAATCTTAAAAAAAAGAGTAATAATATGCATTTTGCAGTGTGGAAAATGGTTCAAAAATGGAATCTAATGAATGTGCAAATTTATGACAAATTTGCTATGAGCTGCTCAAAAGTGCAGATCATACAAAGTGAGTTCATATGTGGACAACTATTTTTGCATAAAATATGAGGTTTAGTCAGGGTATGGACAAAGGAATAGGGTAACTATCAATCGCATTGAACTAGGAAAGGTTGACCTTTGTTAGTGGTCTGTGCATATGTGCCTATTTATTCTTTCTTTTCTGCTTTAGCGTTTCTTATATTATGGTAGAAATGGTGGGGTTATTCTTATGGTGGAAATGGTGGGGTTATTCTATCTCTATTTGGAAAATATTGCAGAAAAATGCTTTTGAATGGGGTTTATCTATGATTCCACACTCGGAGGATGCAATTCAGGTGACCCAACATGTTGCAAACTTTTTTGTAAGGTGAGAAGTGGACTGTTCCTGAGATGCTATCAATTATATGTTGCAGATTTTATTCAAAATATGAGAAAAAAAAAAAAAAACCACTTCATGAAAGGTATGATGAGGAAACTTTCAAAGTTCTTGACATTTTAATCACGTAAATAACCTCTGCAAGTAATCGCTTTGTTTCAATTCCATGAGGCTGCATCACGTGATGGGCAATAGCTTACACCAGGATTTATAAAGGAAATACTTCCCGTAAATACAAGGCAAATAATGTGTATCTCAAATTTTTGAACACAGCAGACTCATGATTAGAAATTACTTCGTTTTCTAAATGACCGGTGTGCATTCATTACCAATTGGACGTACATATGTGGTTTTGAAAAGTTCAAATAGGCTTGTATTCTGATATTCAACATTTCAGCAAATAGTTAGTTCAAAGTTGCATCATGCTATGCCAGATGAATGATGGTTCATTTTGATCCCGAATATTTGTGTTGCAGTGAAGCTAGGAAGTCTCTGAACAGACCACTTGCTCGCAAAGTCCTTGACAATCTCATTTACAATTTCAGTCCCACATACTGTGGGAAGGCTGGGTAAGCTCAACGCCCTTAAGTGGATTACTCTACAGATGATGGTCAGCACTTACATTTGCTGATCTGATTTTATTGAATTTGGTCCAACTGCAGGAAGGGATATGATGAAGTATATATCTTCGCATGACATTGAAGAGCAAATTTTATGCTGGTTTAAGGTCTGTAAATTGCAAGACACAGAAATGAATGCAAATTGTAATGTTATCAATAATGAAACATTGCCATTCAAATGTGCTGCATTAAAAAAAAAATATATTGCTACGTTGGTTGGGCGCATTCATGATCTGGAGTTGTAGATTGGGTATTGTATGGTAAGAAATCGTGTGTTCACCTTGAATTTGTACGCATGTTACGCGAATGTTCTTAATTGGAGTTGTAACGTTGATTCGTATGCTATTGTGCTTGCATATATTTCAGCAAATGTTGCGAAGTTAACCTTGGATGTGTGTCAATTGATATGTTGAATTCCTACAAATTGTACGAATTATTAAAAAAATAACCATCTGCATGAACAATTATATTAATGTATTCTATGTATACATGTACACACAAATTTCTTGTAAGAAAAATCACACAAGAAAATTTAGGAACAAATTGAGAACTTTATTGAATTTGAGAAAAGTGGAGTACAATCTCTAATATTATTCTTATTACAAAGAATATGGATCCTCTGATTCGAATCTCACAAAAATCACGCGCTTCAAGAGCTTTGTAGCTTGATCTTGAAACAATTTGATGAACAGTTGATGAAGAACACCTTGATGATCTTGTAGAACTTGAAGAACACCTTGATGAACTTATAGAACTTGATGATCTTGTAGAGAATTTAAGTTATAATTTGGGCAGAGGTTTAATGCTTATGTTGTGTATGATTTGAAGCATGAGATGCATCTCTATTTATAGACATCTTATAGAGGTAGTGTAGATATTATGAAATTCCATAACTCTAGTAGTATGATTGATTTTGATTACATT
>CATIWO010104288.1:0-26243 GCA_949673435.1 Macaranga tanarius | reverse complement strand
CTATTCTGATATCTCATATCAAGTAGTATGAGACTCACTACCTCCCACTATCGATATCACATACCGATCAAGGAAAATAGATAGAGGTGATAGTCTATGGATTAATACTACCCATGTATTAATCCTACGACTATGAACTTTTATAATACAAGTACTAAATAAGTTTGTCACTCATATTATCAACTCTTAACAATAAACTTATCTAACATTGTACTAAGGGTAAATATTCAAATAAACAAACACTTTGATCCAAATGAATATATCGTTGCCATGGGGATAAATATACAATGTCTATATACATGAATGGCTATAGGGCAGATCTACACTAACATTTATAATTCTTTAATCTTTTCTTAAATTAGCCAAAATCCCTATTCACCCCTATCTAGGGCTTTTTCAATTATTACCAGAGCTCGAATTTTAAAAACTTCATTGTTAGAATCAAGATTATGGAGACTGAATTTCTAAACTTTCAATCCTCAAGACCTTTCTTTACTAGTAATGACTACCCTATTAGAAATACAAAATGAAATTTTATTTGAATAGTGTTCCCATTTAACTATAAAATGTAGTACTTTAAGGATGGAGTCCACCCATGGACGTAGTAAACAATGTACAAATTCAAGTGGATAGAGCAAGATGGAGTCAAGAGCAAAAGGAAGAAACCACAAGAAGAAAAAGGTCATGACCATCCTCATAGCATCCATATCATAGGAAAAAGAAGGAAAAGTTCAATAATGCATCTCCGTTAAAGAAATTTAGGAGACTCTTGAAAGTCAGTATAAAAGAAAAGTGCAAATAAGGTCAAAAAAGTTTCAATTCCATGTTTTTGAGTATGAACTCTTCACGATGAAGACACAAGAGTCAATCATTGAGATGACCAACTATCTAAATGCTCTCCTTATAACTTTGAAGAAATTAGACAATCACTACTTAAAAGAAGAAGTCAATATAAAAATTCTAAAAGTGCCTCATAATAAGGATTGAGAATTAAGGGTGACTTCAATAGAGCAAGCTTATGACCTTTCAAAGCTCTTTATTGATATCCTTATTAGTAAGCTACTTACTTATAAGCTTACTTTGAGGCAAAGAGAAAAGAAAAGGGAACAAAAGGATAAAAAGAAGAAAAGGATTACACTCAAGGCTTCTCAAGACTCTAATGATGATAAAAGCCTTAAGGATTCAGGTGAAGAAGATGAAAAATGGCTATGCTCACTAAAGACTTCAAAAAATTCTTAAGGAGAAAGAATTTGGCTAAACAAAAGGAGTTCAAAAAGAGTGACCACAAAAAGTACAATAAAGTGACTTGTTGATTTAGAGAATGAACAAAAATAATAAAAAGTGGCCAACCTTTACTTCATGTCCTTGGCTGATAAATATGAGGTACCCTCTACTTCTAATTATTCTTATAATAATTATGACAATCTTAATGATGATGAGAGTTTTGTGTCGAGTAAGTTACCTCTAAAATGGAAAAAATTGCTTTTCAAGAAAATTTTTATAACAGGGCACTTTTAAAACTCACTAAGAATTTTGAGAACTTGAAAAACCAATTTTCAAAAATGAATTCCTCAAATGAAAAATTATCTCTTAATTTGGAAGTCTTGCTTTGGTTGAAAATTATCTTAATAAAGCTAAAAAGAAAAATGATTTACTTTCTAAACAAGTTTTAGGGATAAAGAATACTATCTTTAAATTTCAAAAGGGAAAGGAGAAACTTAACAACCTTTTAAATTGTTAAAGGGATTTAAGTGTGAAATTTGGACTTGGGTACTCAAATAGGACTTCCTCATTATCATGTCCCCCTAAATTTATAAAAGTATCTTTGCCATCATCTTCTTCTTTTATTAAGAGCTAACAAGCTCAAGATTCTAAACTAAATAGTATAATAATCTTAATACCATGGTAAAGCTCCAAAGGACTAATTCTTCTAAGGCTCGAGAGCTTAAGGGTAAGGCTAAAAGACCCCAACCTAACCATGCACACACATATGCACCCTAGACCTCAAAAACTCATACATATATTGTACCTATAAATTGCATGCACATCCTAGATCTCATATGCCTAGGAGAGCCACAACCATCATATTTATGCCAAGATTGCTAAGGTTAGTAGGCCAAATAAATTTGTTAAAGTTAGATGCTTCTATTGCATGGATCTAGGACACATTAGTAATGTTTACTATTATAGAAAATTACATTAAATATATAGTCAATGGATTATTTTGAGACTAACCAACCTAAACCAACTAAGGTTTGGGCTTAAAAGAATGTATAATTTTATAATGTGTAGGTGTGCCTGAAGTCCACCAAAAGTAATAGTCAATGGTATTTGGATAGTGGATGTTCAAGACACATAATGGGTGAAAATGGCCAATTCACATCCTTGGAAGCCAAATATGGAGAAAGTGTGACCTTTAGAATAATGTTAAGGGCAACATAATAGGAATTGGCAAAATAGGTAACCATGAATCTCTTTCTATACATCATATATTTCTTCTTAATGGTTTGAAGCATAGCTTACTTAGTATTAGTCAATTGTGTGACATGGGAATAAGATCATCTTTTATTCTAAAAATTGCTTTGTTAGCCAACTTAGTGATGACAAAGTAATTTTTAGTGGATAAAGGATTAACAATGTATATGTCATTGATTTAAATGATGCATGTAATAAAAAATTTAAGTGTTTGGTGTATATTTCCCATAACATATGGACTTAGTATAGAAGGTTAGGACATTCTAATTTTGAATTGCTTAATAAGCTTTGCAAAAGGGGATGGGTTACCCAAACTAAAGTTCACTAAAGACAATATATGTGATACTTGTTAAATGGAGAAGCACGTAAAGTCACCATTGAAGCTTAAAATTAGAGTGCCCACTACTAGAATATTAGTGTTAATTCATATGAATTTGTTCGATCCTACAAGAGTTACTAGTTTAAGTGTAATGCCCTATACATAGTCCTATAGATGACTTCTCTAGATTTACTTGGATATGTTTTCTAGCTCATAAAAATGATTTCTTAATACTTTTAAAAGTTTTTATAAAAAGAGTTCAAAAAGAAAAAAATTTTGCAGCACTAATATTAAAAATGATCATGGAACTCAGTTTGAAAATAAAGATTTAACTCTTTTTATAATAAAAATGGAATTTCTCATAACTACTCATCACTTAGAACACTTTAACAAAATAGGGTAGTTGAAAGGAAGAATAGAATATTAGTGGAAATGATTAGAACTATGCTATATGAGTATAATTTGTAATTATACTTTTGGGCTGAAACTATTAACACCATGTATTACATTCAAATCAAGTTTTTAATAGATCTATTTTAAATAAAACCTTTTATGAGTTCTGAAACAATAGAAAATTCAAGATTTTATATTTTAGAGTATTTGGATAAAAGTGCTTTCTATAAAACACTAAGGATAATCTTAGGAAATTTAACTTTAAGACCGATAAAGTAATCTTCTTAGTCTATTCCACCTTTAGCAAGGCTTATAGGGTCTTTAATAAAAATAAATTGAACGGTTAATATATGTTTTATTTGATGAGTCTAACCCATTTGATCCAAGAAAGAATCTTATTTGTGTTGATGATGTTGTAGGAGATTTTATAGACATGAGATTACAAGAGATAAAAGCAATAAATTCATTGGATTTAGAGGAACAAAATAAGGAATAAAAAAAGGATGCACCTTATATCACAATGGAAGAGCTATGGTGACATTAAAAGGGGTACTTACTAGATCCTCTTTTAAACCTTTTATAAATCTAGCCTTTATCTCTCAAATGAAGCCAAAGTCTACTAATGAGACTTTGGAAGATAAGTATTGAGTCCTTACTATACAAGAGGAACTCAATCAATTTAAAATGAATCAGGTTTAGAAATTAGTTCCAAGGTCTAAGAAGCATCCTATTATTTGCACTAAATGAGCTTTTAGAAATAAAATAAATGAACAAGGTGTCATTACTAGGAACAAAAGGCTCTATTAGTGGCCAAAGATTATAATCAAGAAGAAGAAATTCATTATGCTGAAACCTTTACTCCCTCTTGCAAGATTAGAGGCCATTAGAATATTACTTAAATTTGTATCATATATGAATTTCAAATTTTTTCAAATGGATGTGAAAGATGCATTCTTGAACGGTTACATTCAAGAGGAGGCTTTTATTGAATATTTTCTGGGTTTTGAAAATCATGAATTTTCAAATCATGTATTGAAATTGTCTAAGGCATTATATAGATTGAAACAAGCTCGTAGAACTTGGTATGATAGGTTGAGTAACTTTTTTTTTAAAGAAAGGTTTCCTAAAAGGAAAGGTTGACATAATTTTATGCACTAAAATATCCAATAATGACTTATTAGTTATGCAAATATATATTGATGATATAAAATTTGGTGCTACTAATAATTAATTGTGTGAGAATTATTCTAAGTTAATGCAAGCAGAATTTAAAATGAGCATGATGGATGAGCTCAAAGTTACATTTAAGAAAACCTCAAGAAGTTTAGAATGGAAGGAGTTAAGGCAAGCAAGACTCCTATAAACACCAATACTAAACTTTTAATGGATGATAGTGGAAAGTTAATTGAGGAAAATCGCTCCAGAGGTATGATCAAATCTTTACTCTATTTAACAACTAGTAGACCCGATATTATATATGCTACTTATTTAGATGCTAGATTTCAATCATTTACTAAAGAGTCTTTATTTGAGTGCTATTAAAAGAATTTTTAAATATCTTATTATCACTTTGCATTTAGAACTTTGGTATCCTAGGAATACATCCTTTGACTTAATTAGTTATTTAAATGCAAACTTTGCCAATAATTCATTAGATAGAAGAGTACTTCTAAAACGTATCATTTTTTTGTTTTAGTTTCTTGGTTTAGAAAAAAATAAGTTTGGTTCCCTTATCCACCGCCGAAGCAGAATATGTGGTGGCTAGTTGTTGTTGCTCATAAGTTTTATAGCAAAAACAACAATTAAAGGACTATGGCATTGAAATGATCACATTCCCATTAAATGTGATAATGCAAGTTCTATAAATCTCTCTAAGAATCAAATTCAACATATTAGAACTAAGTATATAGACATTAGACATCATTTCTTACGTGATCATGTGCAATATGATGATGTTGTACTTGAATTTATTGATACAAATAATCAACTAGTGGATATCTTCATCAAACCTCTAAATGAAGATCAAATGAACTTCATTAAGAGAGAACTTGGTATGCTAGATAGTTCATATTTGAAGTAATTGATTACATGCCGAAATTGATTAATGGTTTGTATAATTTTTTTGTGCTAGCTATTGATAAATTAATAAAATTTATTTATTTAATTTATAAATGAATTTTTATATGTTAAAGTGTCCATGAAAACTTAAAGCATTTGCATGATTAAATGAATTTCCAAAAATGCATTGATCTTTAGCTAAATAAAACCTATATTTAAAGTTTTATAATTTGTCAATTTAGTCCTTCGGAAGGATCCAATTACAAACTTTTCGAATCTCCAGGGACCAAATTAAAATTTGGTCACAACTGTTGCCTTCAAATTGAAGGGTCGTGACACCTATACAAAACACTATCAGGAATGCTCACGATCCTCCTTACGATCATGAGAAGGTTATTGCGAGTGCTACTCACTTTTGTGATAGGATACTTATGATTGTGAGGGTATCCTAATAGGATAAGGAAAACGGTCACCAAGTTTAATTGCTTTAAAAGACAGAATTACTCTTAAAAAATTGATTTCTTAGGATAAAAAAATTTCAAATTTGATCCAAGGGTTATTATTGAGTTCTTAAACTCTATATAGCCCCCTTTGGATGTGGACTTTTCTTATCAAAACACCATTCTTCTTAAATTATTTTCCTTTGTCTTAAGTTCTCTCCTCTTTTTCAAAGTAGTGTTATCCTAACCATTCTTTACATACAAATTCTTTTATTTGAATTGTTATTCTCTTCCTTTCAAACATTTGCTATATAGTTGTAACATCCACACCAACACAACTATCCACAATGTATCAGCCAAACACTAAATGTCATATAAACTACTAGCGCACTGTTATTGGATTGGAGAAACAATGAATTTTTTTCATATTTATATATATTATAGATTTTTTATATTATGCATGCAATTGGTATATAATTAAAAAGCATAATAATGTATATACATATCATAACCTAAGTATAATAGCATTCATATATGCATACAGTACTGCAAATGATAATATATATAGTACATATGTCACCTATATACTCCTCCCTAATCACACAAAAGTGAATTGTAGCACCCATCGGCTATACGGTGAAACAGACAGCAAACTCAACATCTAGGTCGTGGTAAATAGTATACCTAACTAAGGTCTCAGTTGCTGTGACCTCATACGTCATAGTAGCCCACTGTATAGCCATCTTACTCTGCTAACTTTGTGATATAGATTATGTTGAAAATAAAATAATTTCAAAAGAACAGAGAAGTGTGAGTAATTTCAAAAGAAATTACCCAGTGAGTGACTATACTCATAAAATCTAGTCAATATGCAATTATTAATATATCTATAAAAGAAAGTACAGAAATTAAATAAACATTCTATTTAAAATTAATATGTAAAATCGATTTAATATATAATGATATTTCATATCAGCTTACGACTGAAGAGAAATCTCATTGACAATTATAATAAATATCGCAAACTCATTACCTTCCAAAATCTTCTTATTTACAAGATGTATTATTTTACCTTACACACAACTTATACTGTTAAGAATAACTAGGAACACAATATGGTTATGTATTAGCGGATCCAATATTATTCAGCTTCTGTATAAATTATTTTCTTCAGATGTAGCATTGATATCTATTTATTCGTTTATTACACAAGTTGAGTGTGTAAATTTAACATAAGACAACACCTATAACAGACCTTTCCACCTCACTAGACACAAACTCAACACTCACTGCACGATAATGATAAGTTTTACCACTACTCTTTACTGAGTAACATCATTGATCAATTATCAATATATATCATATGAATACTTTTGACCATATAAACTCGCCCCAAAGGCACCTCTGAGTCTATGCGTTGTCCCAAAGACAGTTCATAATCATTGGCCAAATATATTCTCAACCAAACCCTTTGCTCAATATGACCACATATATGAACTCTCTATTTAGCACGCATTTACAAAAAAAATATTATTATCTCATAGATATTTATGTAATTATTTAATTAATTTTTTGCTTGTAACTGTTCGTTCTCACTGGTGAGTACTCAAAATTCAAAAAATAATTTTAACAGTTTTATATTTTTGCAAAAGATTGACAATTTGTTACTTATGTAATTCAGTTCAGTTTCTACCAATTTTTTTTAAAATTCTACTTTAATTTATAATACATTATTTAATTTTTAATTAATATTTTTTGAATTTTATTTTTAGCTAAGGCATCGCCTTTTCATTGATCAGGTGCCAGCTCCCTTCATTGGGCATCGCCTAATCAGTTCCAGGCATTGCCTTATAATAATTTTTTTTTCAATGAGGCGTCGCCTCTGTGACACAAAGGCACTGCTGGATCATCTCAAGGCTATACATCACCAATCAGGAGACGCCTGATTGGTTTACAGGCAGCCTCTACACATTTTTTTGAACAGTAGCTTATACATACTTTCATTAAAAAATTTGCAAGAGACAGATCTCTAATTCAAATGTCTCATCACCATAAACAAAATTAAACAAGAAATCAACAAGATATTACCAAATTTATCAAATTTCAAAATTGAACTCAAGACTAATATTCATAAGGAAAGAAGTATTATGTAACAAACTTAACAAGAATAGAGAACCAAACCAACAATTCATCACCAATAACAAATTTAAGCACCAGATTATCAAGTTCTAGAGTTTAACTTTAAGACTTTTCACAACAGTAAGAAGGTGCATATTTTTTTTAAAAGAAAAATTTAGAGAATAATTAAGGGAAGAGAAAAGAAAGAATTCACTCACAATTCAATAGCCAAATCCCTCTAATCTTCCCCAACTTGATCTCCTACATCCTCCTTTCTCTCTTCTGCTTACCCGGTACCTATTCTTTCTTCTCCTGTGTTGTTTTATTAATGCCACCACCCTTCTTTTTTTTTCCCATGCATGCTAACACCTATAACCCTTGCCACTTACAACTAAATTCCCCTTTTAAGTCCCTTGAATTTTCTAATTTCCCCTAATCTTATTTCTTGTCTTAAATCATTTTCAATTGGGCCCTTTTTATTATTAATACTATTATTATTATCATTAAAGACTTGAATGTCATAATTCTTTCCTTCTAAAGAAAATTTCATCCTCAAAATTTATCTAGTACTAACTTCCCACTATTGTTACAACAACAATTCCGAATACTGCTGCCTTATATCTTCCTCTCTCTCCCATGTAGCTTCTTCACAGGAGTAATTTTTCCATAACACCTTAACCAATGGAATACCTTTATTTCTTAAAACTTTTTGATCCTTACCTATAATAGCTACTTTCTTTTCTTAATAACTTAAATTTTCCTTTAATTCTACCAGTTGTTCTTATAATATATGTAAGGGATCACTTCGATACCATCTTAGCATTGATACGTGGAACACATCATGTACACCTGCCAATTTTGGCGATAGAACCAGATGATATGCCACAGGACTAATTCTTTTTACAATCTCATATGGTCCTATAAATCTTAGGCTCAACTTCCCACGCTTCTCGAACCTAATCACACCTTTCCAGAGTGAGATTTTTAAGAAAAACTTATCGCCTATATTATACTCAATATCAGCTCGCTTAAGATTGGCATAACTACATTGTCTATCCTGTTCGGCTTTAAGGTTAGCTCTAATCATATGAATATTCTTAGTAGTCAATTGAACCAATTTTGGCCCTAACAATTTTCTCTCTCTAACTTCTTCCAAACATATTAGAGTTTGACACTTCTGATCATATAGTGCCTCAAATGGAGCCATGCCCAAGCTACTTTAGTAACTGTTATTATAAGCAAATTTTATTAAAAGCACTTGCTTATCCCAGCTTCCACCAAATTTTATAGCACTAGCCTTCGATATATCCTCTAACGCTTGGATAGTCCTCTCAGATTGTCCATCTGTTTGAGGATGAAATGCAGTACTAATATTTAGTACCTAGTGCTTTCTA
This sequence comes from Macaranga tanarius, assembly GCA_949673435.1. Taxonomy (NCBI): domain Eukaryota; kingdom Viridiplantae; phylum Streptophyta; class Magnoliopsida; order Malpighiales; family Euphorbiaceae; genus Macaranga; species Macaranga tanarius. The sequence goes on along the minus strand of CATIWO010104288.1, from coordinate 17,046 downwards.
TATATTTAGGCAAGAATCATGAGGTAAACCTTGGATCCCAATTGGACACTATTGACACTCGAGTCCCGTGCAACCTTATTACTTTATATACAACTCTGCCAACTTATGCAAGTTGTATTGGGTTTTAATTGGTATGAAATGAGCTAATTTGGTTAATCTATCTACAATCACCCATACAGTGTCATTTCCCAATTGAGTTCTTGGTAGACAAACTACAAAATCCATAGTGATGTGTTCCTATTTCCATTCCGGTATTAGTAAGGAATGCAATAAACCATCTGGATGCTTATGCTCAGCTTTAATCTACTGGTATGTTAAGCATTAGGAAACTTATTATGTTATGTCCTTTTTCATACCCTACCACCAATAATGTTTTTTAGACCTCTATATATTTTGGTATTGCTTGGGTGCATAGCATAGCTAGAACAATGTGCTTCCTTCAATATTTCTCTTCTTAATCCTTCTACATTTGGCACATAAATCTTTTTCCCCACCTTTAGTACTCCATTATCATCACACATTATATTCTATTTCTTCCCAGCCTTAATCTCTTTATGTAATTTATCCACTTTACTATTAACCTTTTGAGCTTGTTCTATTCTCTTAATCAATAGTGGTCTTACTTTCAAGGTAGCTAAAATACCTATTAAATCAGTTACGTTTAAATCAACACCTAATATTTTCAATTCCACCAATAAGGGTAGCTTCAGAGTATGAATATAACTTAAATTCCCCATTGATTTTTGACTAAGTGCATCGGCTACCACATTGGCTTTTCCTGAATGATACTCGATTGTGCAATCATAATCTTTCAATAACTCTACCCACCATCTTTGCCTCAAGTTCAAATCTTTTTTACTCGATATATATTTGAGGCTTTTATGATCTGTGAAGATTTGACATGCCTCTCCATAAAGGTAGGTACTCCATGTTTTCAATGCAAAGATTACTATTGCTAACTGTAAATAATGCCTAGGATAATTTTATTCATGTGGCCTCAATTGTCGTGATGCATAGGCAATTACTTACCATCTTACATTAAAACACAACCTAGTCCCTTCCCTAATGCATTACTATACACCACATATTTCCCTCTTTTAACAGGAAAAGTTAACACTGTTGCCATGATCAATTCTTCCTTTAATGTTTCAAAACCTTTTTGGCACTCAGGGGTCCACATGAACTTCATATCCTTCCTCAATAATTTTGTTAAAGGTGATGCTATTATTGAAAAATATTGCATAAATCTTTGATAATATCCCGCTAATCCTAAAAACTTCTGATTTTTGTCATATTTTTAGGCGGTTCCCAATTAACTATTATAGCAATCTTACTTGGGTCCATATATATCCCTTCTGCTGATATCACATGTCCAAGAAAAATGACATTATCTAACTAGAATTCACACTTACTAAGCTTAGCATACAATTGTTGATCTCTCAGAATACTTAACACTTTTCTCAAATGCTCTTCATGTTCCTCCTTAGTCTTGGAATACACAAGAATATTATCAATAAACACAATTACAAATCGATCTAAATACTCCTTAAAAACTCGGTTCATCAGATCTATGAATGTTTTTGGGGCATTGGTTAACCCGAACGGCATTACCAAAAACTCATAATGACCATACCTTGTTCTAAAAGCAGTTTTGGGTATATCTGCTCCCTTAATTCTTAACTGATGATATTCGGACCTTAAATCTATCTTCGAAAACATAGTTGCTCCTTGTAATTGATCAAACAGATCCTCTATCCTAGGCAAGGGATACTTATTCCTAATTGTCACCTTATTCAACTGTCTATAAATAATACATAGTCGTAATGGCCCATCTTTCTTCTTTACAGACAACACTGGTGCAACCCAAGGAGAAAAACTTGGTTTAATGAAACTTTTATCCAATAATTATTGTGACTGCACCTTGAGTTCTTTTAATTCTACTGGAGCCATTCGATATGGTGCTTGAGATATTAGCACAGTTCCTAGTAATAATTCTATCTAAAATTCAATTTCTCTCTCGGGTGGCAAGCCTGGTAAATCCTTAGGAAACATATCTTTGAAATCCTTTACAACCTGTAGTTCTTCTATTGACATCCCTTCCTTTTCTTTATCTATTACAGAGGCTAAATAAGCTTTATAACCCTTTCTCAAATATTTTACTGCTGTAAAAGCACAAATGATCTTAGTAGGAGTCTTCATATTTTATCCTTTGAATATTATCTCCTTCCTACCTTTTAACATAAATTTCACCTACCTCATACAGTAATCTACATTTGCTCGATACCAGCTTAAACCATCCATACCCAATATTGCATCAAATTCATTAATTAGTAATGGTATGAAATCCCATTTCATAATTTATTCTTTTACACTTACAGGTACATTCTTAATGATAAACTCACAAATAACACTCGTTCCCATTGGCATACTCATAATTATGGGTTCTATTTTATTACGAAATTTAAGATTATTTTGTATAGCAATTATAGTGGATATGAATGAAAACATAGCACCTGGATTGATTAAAATATTACCTAACTTATCAAATATATAGGCCATACCCATTATCACATATGGTGCTTTTTCAACTTCATGTTTAGTCACTGTATAAACCCTAGCTTGTTATGCACTCCCAGATGCATTAGGTTGTCCAACCACTTAATTCTATAGTTGTGCAACCATCCCGCTTGACTCACTCTGCACTATTGCCTACCTCACAGGGTTAGGTGGCCTTCCGGCTCTTCCACTCTTTAGCACAGTAGATCCCTATGTGGATTGCTCCACCACTACTCCTTTTACACATTCCCGAGTATAATGCCCCAACTCAACATACTTAAAGCATCGTATCACACTCCTCCCGCAATTCTTAACATGATTTCTTTTGCACACATTGCACCATGGAATAGCATTCCCTTGGGTTTGTGCATTTCCAAAGTTAACCGGCCTAGGTGGTGCCCATGGTTATCTAATAGATATGGTACTACCCTGAGGCATACTAGCACTTCCAGTGCTTGCCTTACTTCTTGTATACAGGGAGAACCTTGTCTTTTTATTCCTAATATTATTTCTCCAGGGTTATCTTGCAATTCCCTCAAAACTTTAAGACCTTGAACGGCTTAATGTTTCTAGCTCTTTATCCAACTGTTCTTGCTCCATAGATTTCTCTACCTATCCTTTAAAAATAGTACCAGCATATAAGTTCAACTTCCTTAATAGGGAAACATGCAGTCCATCTTTAAACTTCTCACTCTTTAGCTCTTCTGTAGGATATATATCCTTAGCATACTTATATAAGTCCTCAAACTTATTAGCGTATTCTTTAACTGACATAGAACCTTGTACCAAATTAACAAAAGATGCCTTTTTTTTATTTTTAGTACGTCTTAGTTAGATATTCCTCATTGAACTCATCCTTAAATACTTGCCACGTCTAATTTCCTCTATATAACTCCTTAATTTGATGTAACCACTCATTAGCTTTATCAAACTTAAACCATACACATTATTAACCTTTTCCTTATCAGTTAATTGCAACGTAGTAAAAGCCTTTTCCACTATTTTGACCGATTTGTCTGCTTGACCAGGGTTTAAAGTTCCGTAAAAATCATACGCCCCACACTTCTTGGCATGCTCAATGATGTCTCCAGGATTTTTATATTTTTTCTCCTTAGCCATCACTATTGCCATTGTGCGTGCTAGATTAGTAGTATCTATACGTACCACTGGTGGTACTTGCACATTTGGCACTTCCATCAGTACCACTAGTGGAGGTGGTCGGTAGTTATTTCATGCTCTTCTAGGCATATTTTTGAACAACATTACAGGTACGGTCGGCGCCGAACTATCTTATTGACTATATGTTCGTGCATCACACAATGCATCACTCTCGTTGCCAACTGATGCTGACGATGGAGATGTCTCTCGTTATGATGCTCGAGTCCTATTTGAATAGTTATCCCATTCAACTATATCTACCCCACCTTGCTAGACTTCTCGGCCATGACCTCTACCTCTACCACGACCTCGACCTTCAAAATGACCGCCTCTAAGTATTACCATTTTATCTTGAAATTCAGAAGCCGATTTCTTTAAAAACACTCATTATTAATCATACCTCATTTATATTACATTCACTATTATCCACTAAAATATTTTTACTTAGAGTCTACAGATTCTATTAAACCTAGGCTCTGATACCAAAATTATATATAACATGCACACCAACACAAGTATCTATAATGTATCATCCACTAAATGTCATATAAACTACTAGCGCACTATTGTTGGATTGGAGAAACAATGGAATTTTTTTATATTTATATATGTTATATATTTTTTTATATTATGCATGCAGTTGGTATATAATTAAAAATCATCATAATGTATATATATACATACCATAACCTAAGTATAATAGCATTCATATATGCATACAATACTGCAAACGATAATATATATACATACAAGGCTTAAGTACAATAGTGCTAGTATTTAATAGTATTACATAATATAAAAATATATACAGTCATCCACCTATGGGATATATAAATAAAGATACAATAAAATACATCCATATAATCTCCAATATCCCACCTGGTAGTAAACTCAGCATCTAGGTCGTGGCAAATAGTATACCTAACTAAAGTCTCGACTGCTGTGACCTCATACGTCATAGTAGCCCACTGTACAACCATCTTCCTCTTCTAACTTTATGATATAGATTATGGTAAAAATAAAACAATTTGAAAAGAAAAGAGGAGTGTGAGTAATTTCAAAAGAAATTACCCAGTGAGTGACTATACTCATAAAATCTAGTCAATATGAAATTATAAATATATCTGTAAAAGAAAGTATCAAAATTAAATAAACATTCCATTTAAAATTAATATGTAAAACTGATTTAATACATAATGATATTTTAGATCAGCTTACTACTAAAGAGAAATCTCATTAATAGTTATAATAAATATCACAAACTCATTCCCTTCCAAAATCTTCTTATTTGCAAGGTGTATTATTTTACCTTACACATAACTTATACTGTTAAGAATAATTAGGAACACAATATGGTTATGTATTAGTGGCTCTAATATTATTCAGCTTTTGTATAAATTATTTTCTTCAGATGTATCATTGATATTTGTTTATTCATTTATTACATGAGTTGAGTGTGCAAATTTAACACAAGACAACACCCATAACAGACATTTCTACCTCACTAGACACAAACTCAACACTTACTGCATGGTAATCATAAGTTTCACCATTACTCTTTAGTGAGTAACATCATTGATCAATTATCAATAAATATCATATACATACTTTTGACCATATAAACTCACCCCAAAAACACCTTTGAGTCTATGCACTGTCCCAAAGACATTTTATAATCATTGGCCAAATATATTCTCAACCAAACCCTTTACTCAATACGACCACATATATGAACTCTCTATTTAACACGCATTTATAGAAAATTCTTATTGTTTCATAGATATTTCTGTACTTATTTAATTAATTGTTTGTTTGTAAATGTTCATTCTCACTGGCGAGTACTCAAAATTCAAATAATAATTTTAACAATTTTATATTTTTGCAAAAGATTAACAATTTGTTACCTACGTAATTTAGTTCAGTTTATATTAATTTTTTAAAAATTTGACTTTAATTTATAATACTTTATTTAATTTTTAATTAATTTTTTTTGAGCTAAGGCGTTGCCTTTTCATTCATCAGGCATCGACTCCCTTTATTAGGTGTCGCCTGATTAATTCTAGGCATCACCTTATAATATTGTTTTTTTCAATGAGGCATTGCCTCTTTACTACGGCGGTGCCTCTGTGACATTCTAGGAATCACCTTATAATATTGTTTTTTCAATGAGGCATTGCCTCTTTAGTACGATGTCGACTCTATGCCATAGAGGCACTGCCGGATCATCTCAATGCTACGCCTCACCAATCATGTGATGCCTGATCGATTTACAGGCAGCCTCGGCACATTTTTTTTAACAGTAGCTTGTACATACTTTCATTAACGAATTTGCAAGAGACAGATCACTAATTTAAAAGTCTCATCAACATAAATAAAATTAAATAAGAAATCAAGAAGATATTACCAAATTTATCAAATTTCAAAATTGAACTCAAGACTAATACTCATAAGGAAAGAAGTATTACATAACAAACTTAATAAAAATAGAGAACCAAACCAACAAGTTATCACCAATAACAAATTTAAGCACCAAATTATCAAGTTCTAGAGTTTAACTTTAAGACTTTTCACAATAACAAGAAGGTGCATATTTTTTTAAAGAAAAATTTAGAGAATAATCCAGGGAAGAAAAGAGAAAGAATTCACTCACAATTCAGTAGCCAAATCCTTTTAATCTTCCCCAACTTGATCTCCTGCGTCCTCCCTTCTCTCTTCTACTTACCCAGTACCTATTCCTTCTTCTCCTGTGTTGTTTTATCAATACTATTGCCCTTTTTTTTTCTATGCATGCTAACACTTGTAACTCTTGCCACTTACACCTAAATTCCCCTTTTAAGTCCCCTAAATTTTCTTATTTCCCCTAATCTTATTTCTTGTCTTAAATCATTTTCAATTGGGCCATTTTATTATTAATACTATTATTATTATTATTATTATTATTATTATTATTAAGGACTTGAATGTCACATAGCCCTCATCAAAATCATATCATCCATTCATCATGGCTCCTAAGAAGGCTTATGTTGCATTTTAATCTTCATCAAAGTGAGCAACAAAGGAATAAATCAAGAAGACTCCCACCATCCATTATTCTTCAAGAAAAATTAGATCAAGGATGAATTGCTTTAATTTAAGGACCATTATACCTTCAAGATATATATCCAATAGTGTCCTTGATCATCTTGGATGCCTTGACAAGGTGAAAACTCTTTTCATAAAGTTAGTCTTTTTAATAATGCTTTTGAAGTTCTTCTCAGTTATCCTTCCTTAATTATTGAATTTCTTTCTACTTTTACCCTTAGATACATTAAGATTGATGATGCCAACCCTCTTTATAGTATGAGGTTTAAGTTAGAGGAAAGGGATAGATTCTTAACTACCAATGAATTTGATTAAAGTTTTAGGTTTTCTAGAGGAGGGATTATTTAAACTCCTTCTACATAGGATTACTACTCCTTTTGGGTAAATAATTCTAAATTAAGTTCTAAAAATTTCATCCTAGGTCATAAAAAGCCTAATCTCTTAAAACAAAAGCCCTTTGGTACCTTTAACATTTTCTCTCCTATTCTATAAATGCTAGAACCCTTAGTAATGAAGTAATATCTCTTGATAACCTTTTCCTTCTACATGCTATGGTTAATAGGGAGCAAGTAGAGCTATGTCAATTTCTTCAATGGGGATTGTGGCTAGTGAGTGAAAGTAATCTGGTGAAATTTGTATTGGAGGCATCATCACTAAAATTACCTAATACTTTCGGGTTTCCTTTTCAAACCTTGACTTTATTCTTTCTATCCTTCTCAATGACAACTCCCTAAAAAATTCAAAGCAATTTAAGAAGGTTGGCCAACTTTACGTGTTCAAGAATAATGAATCCTAAAAGGCAATCGATGTAGAATTGGGACAAGACTTTTTTACGACATTGAATAAGTTAGGTTCTATAATATTGAAAAATTTAAAGGTGAAGAAGGAAGGCAAAAGGAACAAGCTCCTCAAAGACCTCAAATGCTATAAAGGAAAAAAACAAGAAGAGAGGGAAGTTCAAAAGCCTAAGGTGTTAATGATGAGCAACAATAGGTTGCATCCTTATTTGATAGAATGTCCACTATAGAAACCAACTTTAATTCTCATTTTGATAGAATAGATGCAATGATGGATCACTTTAATGTAAGAATGAACCATCTTGAGTATGACATCCACTATCTCTATCAACATCAAAATCTTCAATGCCAATGGAGTCAACCACTAATACAAGAAGAAGATGAAGGCTAAGGAAGAGATGGACAATTACAATAGTTGCCTTCTCATTTAGTTTTTAGGATTCGTGCATCCTTCTTATGTTTTCTTTGCATCACTATATTTTCATATCATATTTTTGCATTCTAGTTGTCTTGGGTCACATCTTTATATTTCTTATTTTTTCTTTCAATCTTTATGATCATGTTTCTTAAAGTCCATCTCCCTCTTAGATGGCAAACCAATAAATCCTCTAAAACTATATCCTCAACTTCACCTATAATAGGTAGTTCTTTTATTAAAACTCCTTTATTTCCTTTATCAACCACCGATGCTTGATAAGCTTTATACATTTTTATTAAGTATTTCATTGTCGTCATATCTGAAATGATTTTAGTAGGTGCCTTCATACCTTCTCCTACAAAACTTATCTTCCTTCCATTCTCTATTAAGAAATCTACTTACCTTTTGTAACAATTCACATTCACTCAATATCGGCTTAACCCATCCATTTTGAGGATAATATCAAACTTATTAATTGGTAAGGGTATGAAATTCCATTTCATTTCACCTTATTCCATTCTCACTGAATACATCCTTAATAATAGATTCACATATCACACTTGTCCCTATCAACATACTCACGATTATAAGTTCTATTATATCACATAAACTAAGGCTAATATGCATGGAAAATTAAGTTGATATAAATAAGAATATAGTACCATGATAAATTATAATATGAGCTAACTTATTAGACATATAAGCTATACCCGTTATCTCTTTTAGTGCATTCTCAGCTTACCGCTTAGTTATTGCATAAACCCTTATTTGATGTGCATTCCCAGGTGTATTTGCTTGCCCAACAGCCCTATTTTATGGTTGTGGAGCCATCCTGCTTGCCTTACTATGCATAACTACAAGCCTTGCTAGATTTGGTGGCCTTCTAGCTCTTCCATTCCTTGGAGCATTTAATCTTTGGGCAGATTGTTCACTCGGCACTCCCTCCATGCACTCACGGGCTTAATGTCCCATTTTATTGCACTTATAGCAATGCAAAACATTCCTTCTATAATTACCCATATGATTTCTTCTCTACACATTACACTAGGGAACAAGAATGGGAATCCCAACATTAACTGGTCGCAGCGATGCCATTAGCTATCTTACCAACATTTGGTTACCTTATAGCCTATTATTACCTCACGTTCTTACCTTATTCCTTAAATATTGGAAAAACCTTAACTTCTTGCTCTTATTGCCCCTCTATGGTTGTCTCAAAGTTCCCTTTTGATATTGAGAATTTGAATGATTCACAATCTTCAAATCTTTGTCCAATCATTCTTCCTCCATTTCCTTCTTAACCCAACCTCTAAATATAGTCCTGACATTAAGTTTATCTTCCTTTATAGGGAGATATTCAGTCCATCTGAATACTTCTCACTCTTATCTTTTATGTGGGTAGACATCCTTCGCATACTTATACAAGTCCTCAAACTTATTAGTACATTCCATAATAGTCATTGAACCCTACACTAAATTAACAAAAGGTGTTTTCTTTTATTTCATATAGTTTTTAGTTCAATATTCTTTATGAAATTCCTCCTTAAATGCTTCCTCTAAACAAGTTCTTTACTCGAGCTAACCACTTATCAACCTTATCAAACATCAAGCCATGCATGTTACTAACATTTTCTTCATCCATTAATTGCAACGTTATAAAGGCCTTTTCCATAGTCTTAATTCACTTGTCAGCTTGACTAGGGACTAGAGTACCGTGAAAGTCATATGCTCCATAATTCTTGGTATGTTCGATACTATCTCTCGGCTTCTTATGATGCTCCTTTTCAATAATAACAGTTGCAATCGTGCATGCTAAATTAGTAACATTTATATGCACTATAGGTGGCACTTGCATATTTGGCACATTCACTGGCACTGCTAGTGGTTGAGGCTGGTAATTATTACGTGCTCTCCTTAGCATATTCTCAAATATTGATGCAGGTGCAGTTGGTATGGACCTACCTTATTTGCTACCTATTCATACATCATATAATTTATCACACTTATTGACAAATAGATGCTGATAATGAAGATGACTCTCATTGTGATGTTTGACTCCTACTTGAGTGATTAGCCAATTCTACTAGTTCAGTCCTATCAGGATAGACTCCATGACCTCGGCCTCCACCTCTACCAAGATTCAGCCTCTTACTTGACCACCTCTAGTAATTGTTATCTACCTAAAATTAAGAATTAAACACTTTAATAACTCTTTCCATCAATCATAACTTATTTAAAATCATTAATATCCACAGAGTTCTTTATTTTTTAGTGTTTATAAAACCTAATAATTTAGAGCTCTAATACCAAAATAAAATGTAACACCCTACTCTATAAAGTTATACTATTATACGCCAATCACATGTCTTACTATATAAGCTTCGAGTATCTCCACATAGTAGAATAATAAGATGGCGAGCGAACTATGTATAAAACATAAAACATCTTAAGAGCTAGTGATAATTTTACATTCATATAATATCTACAAGATTTTAGTACCAAGTTAACATTTACATATATACATAAGATTGAGTACGGGTTAATATACAATATGGCCAAAATAAAAACAATTGATTGAGCTTGAATAACCCTCTCGATGTCCTCCCATCTTAGGGAAAGGAGATATGCACCATCATCTAAAAGCACATCTATAACCAGGGCTCAACTAGATAACCCCTAACATCATGAGTAAAAAAATGCCATTGTAGTCCAAATGGGTGTAGCCCCGGATATACTAAAAAGCACAAAGCGCATCTCCCTCAGATATCTTATAGCTAGGTCAAGGTGACATGCACGTCAATGTCAGTCTTATAGAATACTAGTATGGTGGTACACATACTATCCATATACTCCTCTCTAATGGTCAAAATACAAACTGTCACTCCTATTGGCTCTACTACTACTCAAATGGTAAACACTATATTTATATCATGGCATATCAAGTATTTAACTAATGTCTCTGTAGTTGTCACCTCATACGTCATAGTAGCCTATTGCATAACCATATTATTTCTACACTAGCTAAACTTACACAATACCTATGCTGGAAAAAGAAGAACAAACGAGTGTGAGTAATTTTATAAGAAAATTAGTCAATGAGTAATAAGAATACAAGAATCGATAAATAAGATATGGTATCTAGAATCAAAAACTAATGATGAATAGTTAAATATCTAGAGATTAATAAGATAGTATCAAGTGAAATAAAATATATAATAAATCATATTATTACTATTTTGGTGAAATTATTGACTATTGATCCTTCTTTCAAGGCTTTAAGTTCCACTTTGTCGCTTTAATAATAAAGCACTATATTATTTATGTTTACTTCAAACTGAGGAACTGTGAATGTAATATATATTATTTCATAATTATACCTCACATATAATTCCACATCACTGAATTCCTTAACTGAAAGTAATAGTATAACCACACCATCATAACTTATAATACATTAATTCATAATATTTGTATGTATAATATTCAACCACATAAATTCGCTCTAAAGGCATGTTGAACTTTTGTGTTGTCCTAAAGATGGTTATATAGAATTGGCCAATAATAACTAACATATACAATTAATATCATACATTTTAGCATCATATTATTGCCATCCCAATATCTCTTTACCCACACTTTGTGCTAGCAGTATAGCTCATAATTGTTTAGTTCACAAGTTTGATGTTTTGGTACCATTATTAGTTACTAGGCAATGCATGATAACTTATAACTTAAAATGCCTCGATGGTTAATAATAATTTTAGCCTTACAAGAACTCCAGTATTAACATTCCACCACTCTCAAAATATTTTTAATATTTAATCATAATTTAGTCTTAGGGTAAGAGACTTAAGATGTCGTTTAATTCCATAGAATTTGAATATAAACAACATTTATTTATTAAACTTGGATTTATGTATAATGAATGTGATTGGTCAATAGCTTGGCGCACCATGAGATGTTATTTGTGCAAGTTTTTTTTAATAAAGTTGGAGTATGATAATAGATTTTTAATTAAATAATAGAGGTCGGGTCTTTGAACTTTAGAATTTGTTATAATCACGAATAAGAATTCTCACATACCAGTTTAAGTAATGTTCTCTTAAAGAGTATTATTACTTAACTAATAAAATGTATACAAGTTAAATTGTTGTAAAGTTATGATTTGAATTAGAACAAACACTCGAGTTTAAGAAATTATAGATATACATGTATGATTATAGCTTATAATTAATCTTGAGTTTAAAAAGGATTCAACTATTAAAACTCTTTAAATTTCTAATTCCAAAAGTTGGTCATAATTGAAAACAAAGATTAATTTTAAATTTTAATTTAATTATTCTAATTTGAGTACTTAATTAAGCACTCTATTAGCTAGACTTCAAAGGTAATATGAATATGTTTAGCTATATATATAAATATATAATTCAAATATACATCTTATAGTTATGAAATCAATTTTGGGTTGTTTGGCATTCTAAGTTATTTCAACATCTTTTATGTGGAATGTATAATCCCACACTAGAAGCATAAATTAAAGGTGTTTTATCATTGTTTTAAAATAATTCTTGAATAATATCTATATTCCTACAATTATGGAGTTATAAATTAGGTTTTAAGTTGAGTTTTTAGGAGTTCTCATGGCTTGAATTGCGGAATTTAAGTCATTAAAGCACCAGTAGGGTAGTCAGCATCGGCTTAGCCTGATTAGGTGACAACAGACCTACTTAGATGGTGCTTGAGTAGCCTACTCTTACTCTTAATTGCTCAGGCGACACCTAAATACTCTACAGATGATTATGCACTATCGTTCTTTACAATATATCAGGATCCATTCCAATCTATACAAGCAGACCATTGTCAAATAATGTACAAATAGGTGTTCAACTCTGCTACACACACAAACTTCAACTCACAAATTTTACTAAAATTTTAGATTACAAACCAACATATTCTTATGCCAGAAGTTAAAATTCCATTATAACCATTAACATCAGCTCAAATCCATTATTTGGCTTATTTAATCAATAATTTTTAGCAACAAAGAGGAATTCAAGATTTATGTATACATATATATAAAATTCAAGTTTATAATAGTCAAGAAATTTATAAGAATTCAATCAAAATTTATAAGAGAAAGGAAAAGCACCAAAACTCAAAGATGAATAAAAAATTGACATATAAAAATTGACTATGATTACAGCCAAATCTCTTATCATTATTTTGGCCAAAATCTCAACAAGATATATGAAAGTTTACAAAAATAAAATCTCAAAATAAAAGATAAAGATTAAGAAATTTCACTCATAATTTTGACAACCCAAATTCCAATCTTCTCAAAATCAACTTCCTTTAACCTAAAAGATCACTCCCTCAGATTAAAGATCATCTTTTTTGAGTTAAATACTAAGAAAATATAAAATTTCATGAATGTATGCTCATGAATAAACAAAAATCTTGATCTAAACTTGATATGCAAACGAAGTCTTACTATAGATCAATCCCAAATCAACAAACCCTAGCTCTTTGTTATTATAAATATTCTTCTCCTTCCTCTTCAATTTGAAGTTTTACTTTTTCTCTTATCCTTCTACATTTTTTTAACACAAACTTTATCATATCCGTATCCAAATAATTAAAGTTGTTTTAGGTCATGACTAAATTGTATTGAAAATAAATTTGAAGAAAGGTCTTAATTGAATAAAATAAAGTTAAGGGACTAAAAGAAAAACATAGCTAAACCACCATATCTGCAACTAAAGGAAGAAAAAAAAAAGAAGAAGAAGAAGTAGCGAAGAGAGGGAGAAGGAGAAGAGGAGGAACCGACAGTTTGGTGAGTGTATTTTCTTTTTCCTCTGTTTATCTTAAATTTTTATATTGATTAAAATAATTTTTGGGTGTTTTTAATCTCTCCGGTGTGAAATTTAAAAATTTGAATGTTATAAAGGTACGATCAGGCGACACCTGATTGCACTGAGGCGACGCCTCATCGTGCAAAGGCGACACCTCAACCCCTTTCAGGTTCTTAGGCAGTGCCTTAGTGAGTATTAAGATGACACCTTAGCAAGCCATTTAGGTGACGCCTGTACCTCAGTGGCCACAGAGGCGGTGCCTCTACACTGAGCTGACGCCTTAGTGGTCTAAAATAATGTTTTGAGTTGTTTCTGATCGGTGTTTAACCCGAATTTATAATATACATGATTTATGATGAAAATACAGAGTTTTGATTGATTAAAAACATAAATTGATTTGAAAAATATACTAAAATTATAAGTATATATATATTGAAAAGGAAGGGTTGAAGTAAGACCGTACCCGATGTACGGCTGAGTTCTGTGAGATGTAAGACTCTGTCTGGAACACAACAACTCATGAGTAAATGATAAAATGATGAGTACCAGTACATATAGTATTAAGAGGCAGTAAGTCCACATTGGGGATATAGTAGGGTTTGTAGATGAGTACAGTCAATGACTGGGGCTGAGTACACATCTTACCCTATAGATTGCGAGCTGGTAAATATGTATAGCCGATGCCAGGGGCCGGATGCACATATTACCTTATAGACGTATACTGGTAAATGTGTATAGCCATTACTAGGGGCTGGGTACATATTTTACCATATAGATGTCAGGTTGGTGAGTGTGTATAACTATTACTTTGGGCCGGATACATATACTACCATATGGATATAAAGTGGTTAAGTATATAAGCGTGTATGGCCGTTGCTTGGAGCCGGGTATACATTCTCTCTTGTAAATGCAAGACCATATTTGAGGTATATGTTTATATGTTTATCTACTGTCTAGGGCAAGATATATATACTAATTGGGATTTGGCATTTGAGTTATTATTGGCCTAAGTGCTGATCACACTTAAGTTGTCATATGCATACTGACTTTTTAGTAATGCATTTAGTGCAATATTGGATTATATTATGTCCGATATTACCGTAATATGTGTATAGTTCACTTTGACAGTGCTATTATGATCTTATTCTAAATTGTGTATTTGAGCTTTCATCTTTTGAGATATCAAGATTCATTAAATTATTTCATTTCTCGTTAATTTGTTCATTACTAAGTATTTTTCGCCAGAAGTACTCATCACTCCTTTTCATTAAATTTTACAAAATTGAATGGCTTTCTTGAAGATAGCTAGATATTTAATAAGGGAAACATGAGCAGTGAAGAATCTCAATAATATTATTAGATAGAATATTTGGTAACAGTATGTTATAGTTTTAAACAGTTGTAAATGAATGATTTGTATTGTGAGATTTATGTATAATGGTGATGGAGAAATTTTCGAATGTATTATATTCATATGATTAAGAGTTAACTAGTTGATGATTAAAAAAGAAGTAATACTCGACCATATCAATATTTAAGTTAGAAAGGTCAAGTGCGTCACATTCTAATAAGGATAATGGTGGGGTCAGGTGTTATAGTTTTGGTATCAGAGCAAAGGTTATTAGGTTCTATAGATACTGAGGAATATAGAATTTGATAGATATTAGTGATGATATGAGTTTTAATGGCAACTGATTATGTTAATTTTGAATTTCAGAAAGATGGCAAGAACTAGAGGTGGTTATATAGGAGGTCGAGGTCGAGGTCGTGGTCGTGGACATGGTAAAGGTCGAAATAGACATAGACGACGTAGTGTCCAGGATAATAGAGCAGAGTTGGAAGAGTTGGCTAATATCTCGACTACGGGTTAAGCATTTCCACGAGCATCATCTCTGTCGTTAGCATCAGTTGGTAACGATATGAATGAAATGCATAAGGCTCAAATAGGTAGTCAATAAGATAGTTTGGTACCGACTGCATCTATCTCAATTTTCATGAATGTACCTAGAAGAGCACAGAATAATTACCAACCACTGCAGGCCATGATGCCTGTGAACATGCCGAATTAGCAAGCACTACCAGTGGTATATATAGATGCTACTGATTTAGCACATATAATGGCAACAATAATATTGGAAGATAAGGGTATAAGAAATCAGGAGACATTATCGAACATGCTAAGAAGTGTGGAACATATGACTTCCATGGTACTTTAGACCCTGGTTAAACTGACAAATAGGATAAGACCGTGGAAAAGGCTTTTACCACATTACAGTTAAGTGATGAAGAGAAAGTGAGTAACATATATGGCCTTATGTTCGATAAAGCTGATGATTGATTGATCCGAGTAAGAAATTTATATGGAGAGGCTTTCATTTGGTCAATATTTAAAGAAGAGTTCAATAGGGAGTATTTGACTGAGACATTTCAAAAGCAAAAGAGAGCATCTTTTATAAACTGGGTACAAAGTTCAATGACTGTCAGGGAGTATATTGACAAGTTTGAAGTCCTGTATCGGTATGCCAAAGATATGTATCCTATGGAAGAAATGAAAAGTGACAAGTTTATGTTGGGTTACGGGCAGAATATCCCAATCTAATTGGAACATAAACGCAGCGAAAATTAAAATTTTATAACCCTTAACCCACCAAGGATCACATGCATTTCATAAAAATCGAAGGAAAGGTAAACGAAACTTACCTCTTGTAGATCTATTTGTCAAATCTTCAGATACTATGTATTTGTTTATTCGGATTTTCAAAGGTGCTGCCTTTCTAAAAAATGACCACCCTCTACAAGTATCCATACACGAACAAACAAAACGAATGATCTTATTGAATGCTAGTTCAAATTCGTTTTTCTCAAAAATGAATCTAAGGTTTTTCTTTTCTCTCTCAATGTTTCTGTATACTCAATGCAAAGATGACTAAAAATATATATATCACGCACACTTATGTAACCCTTACATATAATACATATATATATATTAGTCTGCTAGGGTTTTAGTTAAAAATGAATTTTTAATTATTATATATTTAAAATTCTTTTAAATAATAACAATTTAAATTCAAATCCTTATCAGATAATGAATTTATATTTTTAACTAAATCCTTATTAAAAATCCTTTACAGATTATTTACTTATCCAATAAGAAAATATAACAAATTAATTATTTGTTATAATT
>CATIWO010104285.1:0-13874 GCA_949673435.1 Macaranga tanarius | reverse complement strand
TCTCATTATATCCAAAGGGGAATACGGGCAGGAGAACGACATGACACAAGCTGTGCTGAAACCTGCGTTTTTGTCCAGAATTGAACACGGATTGGAACACGGCCTGATGGAAGCCATGCAATGCACATGATTGATGTTTCGGTATATACTTGGTGGCTAAGTTAAGAAAATCCTTTCTCAATAGGATATGACTCTTATTTAGGAGTTAAACTCTTATTTGGAATTAAATTCTTATCACCTATTTTGAAGAGATTCCTATATTGAAAAGAATCCTTGATTAAGTTGGATTTTGGGTTTTATATCCTCTATAAATAGGGCTACATGTATATGTGTTAACGTGTGTCGTAGGGAGTGTCAAAAAGCTGTAGAGACACCGTGAATGTCTTATGTTTCGCACGTGTGCCAAGTAGAGAGCTTGATTGAGGTGTAATTGGGGCTAAGGGTTGAGTATTTATCTCCACTCTATTTTCTTGTATCTTTGGTTTGATTAGTGAATTTGTTCCTCCTTCGCCCGTGGAGTAGGCTATCTCAAATAATTTCTGATCCTCTCACGCTTCCGCAATCCCAAATTTCCTAACATCAATTAAACTCTACAAAAATTTCTTTTACAATCCAATTTTATAAATTTTGAAAAACTTTGTGTTCACCATTTTACATTTTAATTTTAAAACTATAAAAAAATGTCAATTTTAATATTTTAAATAAATAGTATTTTTATTTATTTATTTATTTATGACATATTCTATTATTTAAATTTGATAATAACTATATAATTCATTAAAATTAAAAATATATTTTTCTTAAAATTTTAATTTCTATTAATAATGATAAATAAAATTAATTAAATATTTTTTATTATTTTTTAAATGTAAAATTTTAATTAATATATCTTAAATGAATAAATACTTTTTATATTTGAGTAAACTCAATTAGTTTTGTCAATATTATAATTTGTATTAGCTTTTAAATAAATTTTAAACTTAATATTTGAATTAGAAAATTTTAAAAATATTTCTTTAAATTAGGATATTTTACAACAAATATTTAACGAATAACATCTTTTAATTATTAATTTTATTTATTATTATAAAACATAATTTAATTTAAGATAAATTAAATTAAATTAATTATATTTTACAATAACAAACAAAATTAATTGATTTTATTACTAGTTTATAGTAACAATCAAATTAATTATATTTTTTATAATAATAAATAAAATTATTAATTAGAAAATATGTTATTTTTTAAATATTTGTTGTAAAATAGCCTAATTTAAAGAATTATCTAATTCAAATATAATTGAGTTTAAAATTGATTTAAAATGTAATGCAAATTATAATATTGATAAAACTAGTTAAGTTTGTTTTAATATAATAAGTATTTATTCATTTAAAATATATCAACCAAAATTATACATTTAAAAGATAATAAAAAAATACTTAATTAATTCTATTTATCATTGTTAATCAGACTAAAAATTTAAGAAAAATATTTTTTTAAATTTAAAATTTTCTTAAAATTATTTTAGTGAGTTATATAGTTATTATTAAAGTTTAATAATAGAATACATCATAAATAAATAAATTAAATATTATTTATTTAAAATATTAAAATTGATTTTTTTTATGTAGTTTTAAAACCGAAACGTAAAGAAAAGTTTAATTTTAAGAATTGACTAATATAAAAGTACTTTGACTAACTAATAGAACTAACAGAAAACTTTTCTAAAACTTAGAGAACTTAATTGTAAAAAAAAATTATTGTAAGACTTAATTGAAAAAACGATATAATCTGTATGACTGACAATATTGTTATCCCAAAGAAAAAGGATAAATTGCACAAATGGTGTGTGAACTTTTTAATTTTTGCTATTTTGATGGTCAAACTTTCTTTTTTTTACAATTTAGTATTTAAATTCATTAATTTTGCACTATTTAAGTGGTTTTGATCGGTGAAGGGCTGCATGAGTAGCTTTAGTAGGGCTCACTTTTTGCATATAGAGCTCCATGGCATCAAACACTTTTACAATATCACATAAAATACCTAATATTCCCTTATGACATACAAAAATCATAATTTTACATCATCAAACCTTAGCCACCATAAATACCACCACCACCATTGCATTAACTATACTATTACCGAGTAAGATTGTGCCATCAAACAAGACTCATTATCCAGCGTCGTAATAGTCGAACATGTACTTCTTAGTCATTTAGCCGATGATAAAATTAAACCAATTGCAACTATTCTTTTTCATTGCCTTGCTTACCTCCTTCGAGTCGCCCAATATAATCTTTGTCCTTACTAGCTCATCCTATGTCTCAGCTCAGTTGACTGTGTTGTTGACTCCGCTTTCACATCTAACTTAGGGCTTTGTCTTGTTGATACAACCCTCTAGTTATCTAATAACTAGGAACTGTAACAATCTATTGGAACCATTACCCAAAGATT
The DNA here is from genome assembly GCA_949673435.1 of Macaranga tanarius. Taxonomy (NCBI): domain Eukaryota; kingdom Viridiplantae; phylum Streptophyta; class Magnoliopsida; order Malpighiales; family Euphorbiaceae; genus Macaranga; species Macaranga tanarius. Next base: position 11,417 of record CATIWO010104285.1, on the reverse strand, counting down.
TATCTAGCATAAACTAGAAAAGAATTAGAACCCAATAGTTATCTAACAGCTAAGAACTCTAATTATCAAAGGATTGAATTCGCAATACGCTCGAACTAAATTGTAATCCTTGCTCTCCCAAGAACTCAATAAAATTCAAATTTGAATTTAAAAATAATCAATATCAATCTACTATCAAAAATAATGTTGTTACAAGTATTTATAGACTTGTAATCCTAAACCTAAGCTGATTCCAAAAGAAAACAACTCTTTTGGAATAAACAACTATACTTCTAATTAGACACAAATTCTAATTAATAAAGAAAACTCCTATTAAAATACAAAAATCGGATAAAGTATCATTGTCGAGACACGAGCGTGTCGCTGAACACACGGCCATGTTGTCATTGTGATAATATAGTCTGTTGCACGGGTTGGGCTTACTCACACACATATGTGTTTTGATGATGATTTTGAGACAGAATGTTACACGGCCTGATGGGCTATTCATACATGGGCGTGTCTCTAGCCATGTATCTTATTGGACATTTTAGGCATCTTGAACACAGGCATGTCTGTGGCCCCTATACCCTACTAGCTATTTTGAATACTTGAAATACGACTGTATAAAAGTGCATACGGGTGTGTATTGACCTGACCACAATTAACTAAGTTGATTAACTTAGTTTCTACTAAATCATTTTCACTTTGTCCTATACGCTTGAGATTCTCTTACACAAGTCCTATGATAGCCTCTTTCATCCTCTTAGCTCTCAATCTCATTATATGTCTTATAGCTCAAAGGATTCAAATTTGATGGAGTGTCCCTATGTTCATATGCATCACTCCCCCCTCCCTCGAAAGGATTTGTCCTCAAATCTCTACCTTCATAATCAAAAGGAAGAAGGTCAGATACATTAAAGGTTACAGAAACATTATACTCACTAGGGAGAGCCAATTTGTAGGTATTATCATTGACCCTTGTCACAATTTGAAATGGTCCATCTCCTATAAAATGTAACTTAGATCTCCTTTGAATAAGAAACCTTTACTTGCGCAAATGCAACCATACCTAATCTCCAGGCTCAAAAACCATTTTTTTTATGTCATTTGTTCCTTTGATTCACCACTTATTGGTTTCTTCTTTCAATATTTTGCCTTACTTTTTCATGTAATTTACGTACAAAGTCTACCTTTCGAACACCATCTAAATTAACTTGTCCATACACAATTTCAAAAGGTGAATAATGTGTAGATGAATGCACAGTCCTATTATATACAAACTCTATATGAGGTAAAATCTCATCCCATGATTTTATATTCTTTTTAATTATAGCACACATTAATTGTCCTAAAGTTCTATTCACAACTTTAGCTTGACCATCAGTTTGTGGAAGATATGCAGTACTAAACAATAATTTAGTCCCTAATTTTACCCACAAGGTCTTCCAAAAATAAGACAAACTTAATATCCATATTATTCATAATAGTTTTAGGTATACCATGCAAACGTAATATATTCTTAAAGAACAAATCAGCAATATGTGATGCATCATCGATTTTATGACATGGAATAAAATGTGTCATCTTAGAAAACCTATCAACAACCATATATATGATATCATTACCACACCTAGTACTAGGTAGTCCAAGTACAAAATCTATAGGTATATCTACCCAAGGTGACTATGAAACAGGCAATGGTGTATACAACCCATGCAGATGTACCTTAGATTTAGCTTGCAAATATGTAATACAATTAACACAATATTTAGTTACATGAGATTTTATATTAGGCCAAAAAAAGTGCTCATATAAAATATCTAATGTCTTAGCTATGCCAAAGTGTCCCATCAAACCTCCCTCATGTGCCTCCTTAATTAATAATAAATGCAATGAACATTTAGGCACATAAAGTTACTTTAGGCAAAATAAATACCCATCATATCTATAAAATTTATCAAAGACAGTTGTCTCACATGCATTATACATATCATTAAAATCAAGATCATGTGCATACAATTCTTTAATATGCTCAAAACTAAGTAATTTAGCATCCAAAGTAGTAACTAAAACGTACCTCCTTGATAATACATCAACTAAAATATTTTTCTTGCCTTGTTTATATTTGATAACATAAAGAAAGGACTCAAGAAACTCACTCCACTTAGCATGTCGTTTATTGAGTTTATTCTGACTTTTCAAATGTTTTAAACTCTCATGGTCGGTATGGATAACAAACTTCTTAGACAATAGGTAATATTACCACGTCTCCAATGTCCTTACCAAAACATACATCTTCTTGTCATATGTCAGGTAGTTAAGTGTTGCATCACTTAGTTTTTCACTAAAATATACAATTGGCTTACCCTCTTATATAAGGACAGCACCAATTCCCACTTTAGAAGCATCACATTCAATCTCAGATGTTTTATCGAAGTTAGGCAAAACAAGAACAGGTGCAGAAATAAATTCAGATTTCAGCATGTTAAAAATATCTTCTTATTCTTTACTTTATCTAAATCCAATATTCTTTTTAATTACTTCTGTCAAAGGGGCTGCTATGCTAGAAAAATCACGCACAAAGCGCTTATAAAAACAGGCTAAACCATGGAAACTATGAATATTCCTGGCATTCTTAGGTGTAAGCCAAGTTTCAATAGCCTTAACCTTATCATGATCCACCTCTATATCATGCTCTTTAATAATATAACCTAAAAATATAACTTTAGACACACAGAATGTACATTTAGCAAGCTTAAGGCATACAACTTTATTGCATATAAAACACTAAAAATATATGTAACATGCATAACATGGTCCTATAGTGATTCACTATACATAAGTATATCATCAAAATAGACAACAATAAATCTGCCTATAAAATCCCTCAAAATATAGTTCATTAAACACATGAATGTACTAGGAGCATTAGTTAAACCAAATGGTATGACCAACTACTCATATAACTCATATTTTATCTTAAAAGCAGTTTTCCATTCATCACCAATTTTCATTCGAATTTGATGATACCCAGCCATTAAATCAATTTTAGAAAATATATATGCACCATGCAATTCATCCAATATATCATCTAAATGAGGTATAGGATGGCAGTACTTTACAGTAATTTTATTAACGGTGCAATAGTCAACACACATAAACCATGTTCCATCCTTTTTAGGCACTAATAGTACAAGAATAACATATGAGCTCATACTTTCTCTAATCAACCTTTTAGACAACAACTCATCCACTTGTCGTTGTAATTTTTTAGTTTCTTCGGGATTGCTCCTATAGGCTGGTTTGTCTGGAATTTATGCTCCTGGAATAAAATCAATTTAATATTCTATCCTTTTTAATGGCGATAAACCTTTAGGCATAGACTCAGGAAATAAATCGTCAAATTCCTACAACAAAGCTTCAAAAGAACTAGGAAGAGAAGAGATAATTGGGTTAGAATCAAAAGATAAATTTGCACCCTTGAATACCAATAGTATTATAGATTGCTTGTTTAGATAAGCCTTTCTAATCTCACATTTTTCTAGTATAGAAATTGCCTTTTACCTTTTTTTTTTACCACGTTTTGCAAACTATGCTCTCCTTTTGTATGCGCACTCTCATTAATTTTTTTCTCATTGTGTATCCTCTCTGTTTTCTCTCCTTTTTCCTCTTTAATCTCATAATTTTCTTGGCTTTTCTTATAACTCTCCTTTTGTTGTGCACCTTTTTATTTTCATATGCTCTCTCACATTCACTCAGAATTTTCTGATCTTCATATACTCCCTTAGGCGTCATAGGTACCAAATTGATAGTTCTGTCATTCATCTTAAATAAATATTTATTAGTAAAACCATTATGTATGGCTCACATATCATATTACTACGGACGTCCTAATAATATGTAACTAGTATGCATATGAACTATATTACATAATACCTCATCATAATAATGCCCAATAGAGAATGAAATTAATGCTTGTCTAGTGACCTTAATATCCCCACTATTATTCAACCATTATAATCTATAAAGGCCTAAGGTGTTTAGTTATTTTTAGTCATAATTTATTAACTAAAATAGCATTAACAACATTAGCACAACTCTCACCATCTATGATCATACTACATAACTTATTATCTATCATGCACCTAGTATGAAAGATATTCTCACGTTGTACCTCTTCCTCCTTAGCTTGTATGCTTAAAGCACGCCTAGTAACCAATATGTAAATTGGACCTTGAGGGACTGATTTATCTCCCTCCATATTAGATGCATCCTCCAATAGTGGCATGTCACTCAAATCATCATCATCATCCTCATCCTCACTCACCACCTCTCCGTTGTGTAGGGTTATGATTTTTGTATTTGGACATTGTGTAGCTCTATGTCCATATCTCATGCATTTAAAGCACTGAATATTACTCGACTTACCCTTAGATTTATTATCCTTAGGTTGTGCCTTTGGTGTAGTAACATTTTTGCTTTTATTTGGCTCAAATCTGCACTTATTTGCACTTGCCTCTCCTCCTTTGTTATTCTTCCAATTCGATTTCCATAGGGATATAGGAATCAAATTCACCTTTTTTGTTTTTACCTTTAATTACTTTACCTTGATTGCCATGTGTACCATATCTTCCAAATCTATATAATGATATAATTCAACAAGGTTAGTAATTTTATAGTTCAAACCTGATAGAAAATGTGTCATGGTAGCCTTATAAAAAATATGTCATGGTAGTCTCTCTATCCTCCTCAATGTTTACTCGAATCATGGCCATCTCCATCTCTTAATAATATTCTTCAACACTTCTAGAGCCTTGGGTCAGTCTTTATAGCCTATTATATAGCTCTCTAAAATAGTGTTAAGGTAAAAATATCTTCTTCATTATGGTTTTCATCTAACATCGTGATGAAATAGGACCTCCTCCACTTCTACACCTAATGGAGGTAAATTGATCCCACCATACACTGGTATAGTCAGTGAACTCTATGGTTGTCAACTTTACCTTCTTTTCTTTGATGTAGTTATGGCAATTGAACACACACTCAACCTTCTTTTCCTATTTCAAGTAAGCCTTTGGATCACTCTTACCTTGGAAAGTTGGAATCTTCATCTTGATTGATCCCAAATTTCTATCCTTGGATTTGCTCTTGTTGGCACGTATAGATCCCTCTTTGACTACCTCTTCTTCTAAATCATCAAAGAGAATTTATTTAGTGTCCTTTGCTCTGATAGGGGTACCTAACTCCAACCTCTCGTGGACCTTTTGACTTTCACTCCTCATGTTCTCTTGTTGAGCCAACATGTTTTGTAACATTTCTTGAATCACCTCTAATGTAATCTTCTCTTTTGTATCCATGATGTATATCTGAAAGAAAAATTAAAAGAAAATTTCCTATTCTAATACTCCCTCACGTGTTTCTCTTAATCATATTAGAAAACCCTCTAACACTCACAAATCAAGCACATACAAGAATTCCCTTTGAGTTTTTAATTGAGCTAAATCTCTATTACTTCTAAGAGAATTACAAATCAGACCTTGACACCTAAAGCTAATAGTAAAAGAAAACTAAAAGTGTTCAGAGTTCAAACACCTTATGAACTTTAATCACAAATTATATAATTTTTAGGGCTGTTTTGGGTGATTTCAGGTATAACAGAATTTTGAGGCTATTTATGCACACATTTTATTGTATTTTTAGGTTTTTCTAGAAATATAAGATGAAAAAAATTATGGTTATGAAAAAGAGATCAAATTTTTTTGATATTGAAAGGTGAAACACGGGTAAGAAAAAGGGTTCAAAGATGAAGAATGATGCGAGGGTAGGTATGCAAAGAAAAATAAGACTAATTTCTCTTTATACATTTTGAGTTTGACATTCTATTACATAATAATTATTCCAATATCATTCTCTAGTACTTCTAGAAATCTCCATCTTCTTTATCGGTGGGGTCCACTGCACCTGTCGTTTCTCAGTTGCTAGCTAAGCAGATATAAATACCTATGCTGAAAAAATTTTAAAACAAAAGAGTGTGAGTAATTTCATATAGAAATTACCTAGTGAGTGGATAAAATATATTTGAAACTTTATCATGAGAAAATCTCTTAACAATATTTCTATTAATTACATTAATAATAATCAACTGAATTCTAAACATCTTTTTATATTTAAATAATTTAAATATTCAATTTATAATTTGCATAAAAGTACTTTCTTAAATCCTCAACCATAGAAATTCCCTTTTCTTTTATAAAAGTAATAAAGGTTTAAAATCACATAATTTTATAAATAAGTTTACTAAATAAAATGAATCAACTTGCCCTATGCCTTTATTATCCTAATCTTAACCATGAATGAATCTTCTATATTTTAGGAAATATATTAAAAGCCCAATAAATTAAATAAGCACACTTGAATAATACACTTAAACTATCATATTCAAGCTCATAATAAGAGCATCATCAAAGTACACACTATCCATGAAACCTTAATCTCCATCATACTATGATTCACAATTTACTAAATTTCAAATGATATATATATATATATATATATATATATATATATATCAATACACAACTGACTACGATAATACTACTTATATATGATCAGCACTTAAGCCAATGATAACTCGAGTGTTCAATTAATTCAATATATGTATCTGGCCCCAGGCATCAGCTATACATATGTCTCAGGTGTAATATGCACCTGGCCCTTGGCAACGACTATGCATACTCCCAACTTTCTATTTAAGGTAATGCGTACCCAGCCCCTGGCAACGACTATACACTTACCATCGTAATTAATAAGATAACATATGTATCCGGCCCCAGGCATCGGCTATGCACACTTACCATATGTATCGGGCCCCAGGCATTGGATATACCCATATATAGTAACATATGTATCCGACCCCAGGCAACGACTATACATATGAACCATCTCGCATTTATGTGGTAATATGTGTATTCGGCTCCATGCAATGACTATACACATTCATTAATCACATCTATATATTAACACGTATGTCCAGCTCTAGGCCACGGCTATACACACTTACCATACCTACCATGTCCCCAATATGGATTTAAACCTTAAATGGTAGTATGTATATTCGGTCCTAGGCATCAATTATATACAACTACCCATATATGTCATGTCTCATACATGGGATCTCTAACTCTTAGTGCCATACACACTTAAGACTCTAATTATAACTAAAACTTTGAAGTCCCAAATGGAGGCCTAAATAATCGAATTTAGGCATCAACACAAGGGTTCATCGGGTTTCCTTAATAAAGTCCTTATAGTTCTCTGAACCAGCTTCGATTTGATATATTATAGGCCTCATAACTCAACCGGCATCGGGAGTTAGGTCCTTCGAAAGCAACGCTGCGCATCTCGACAATCCGTTCTAAGAATTTAAATTTTCGGTCATTAACAGGGCATAGAGGCACCTCCTCTGCACAGAAGCGCCACCTTACCAGAGCAAAGGTGCCACCTGATAATCACAGAGGCGCCACCCTACTTATATAAAGGTGTCGCCCTACCCCTGCAGAGATGTCGCCTTATCTATGTAGAGGCGTCACCTTAGATGTGATCAGGCGTCGCCTCTACGAAGAGGCGCCGCCTGATTGGCCTCTGGTTCGATAGACAATAGCAGAAAACCATCAAAATCAGTATTCCAAACAAATCTTCAATATCACACTCTACAAATACGATCCACAAATGTTTATACACACTTAAGCATTCCATAATCATCATTATAAAGTTTAGATCTATATTTAAAACCCTAGTTTTTCATAATCAAACCAAAATTCGAATCAAACATATAAATAAAATAAAAACCCATAATTTTAAACCACTCACAATTTTCTCCAGCAGATTCCTTATTTTTCTTCCTCTAATTTTAATTTTCTTCTAGCTCCAGATAATCTCCTTCCTCTCTTCTCTTTTCTTCTTTTCTTTCTTCTCTTTCTTCTTTCTTCTTCTTCTTCTTTCCTTCTTTTTTTCTCTGCAGACCAACCACTCCTCTTTTTTCTTTCCACTTTGATCCCTCGTCTTCTTTTCTTTTCTTTCTAACTCCCTATACTTTCTTTCATTCCATTTTAGTCCTTTCAACTTTATTTCTTTTCACTTTAGTCCTCATTTCCTTCCCAATTTCTATTTAATATAATTTTTTTACTCAATTATTCTCAAAAATAAAATGACACTAATTACTCGGAGTAAATTTAAATTTTAATAATATTAAATTAAATATAAATAATTGTCATTAACTTAAATAAATCTGATTTAAGGATACGGATGTTACAAGTTATTTGTTTTATTTGGAAAAGATTAAATGTTGAGTTGTACTAAAGTAAAAATCATGGTGGTATTTAAAATTTAGACAAAAGTTTAAGGGTTCTTTTTTATATTAAAGTGAAAATACTAATATGTAAAACCGTGTAAAAGAAAAGAGAACATTTTTTCCCTCCAAAAACACTTTGTCACCAATTTTTTTTTCCTCCTTAAAGGTTATATTCAATTCAAAAGGTTATATTCAATTCAAACAATATTTAATATTTCTAATTCTATCCGATGGATTTATCCTTATAGTTTTTCCATTGTCACAATCCAATATTAATGTTTTTAAAAGTTGAATGACATAAATATTTTAAATTTAAATATTTAATTTCTATTAATAATTTTTTTAAAATTAATTTATCTGTTATTTACTAAAAGATTAAACTATATATGTGCAAAACAATTATTTTAAACTTTTAAAACTTACAAAAGGCAAAAATCCATAATAAATTTATTTTTTATTTTTATTTAAAGAATTAAAATTAACATTTACGTGTAAAATAATTTATTTTTATTTTTAAGTGGCAGAAATAAATTATTTGAAATATTTTAAACTTTAATAATTTTTTAAAATTTATTTATACATATAAATTAAAATATAATTTAAGCTAATTAGTTGATTTAAGTTTTAATATCTTGCATTAATCTTTCAAAAAAAATGTAATATTATAATAATTATTATAAATTTTAGTTGTCATATTTTTATATATTTTAATTATTATTTTAGCAGTGTAGTGAAATACTTGCTTGTTAAAACAAAATCATATTGATGAGGACATAATACACGTCCGTGTATCATCCAATACGCCCGTGTCTTAGATGCTGAGAATGGACAGAGAGATAAACGGTTTGAGGCACTGCCGTGTAAGGAGGCGTGTTTTGTACTGCCATATTTTTATGTTTCAAACATGCCCGTATCTTTTAGGACACGTTTGTGTTTCGTGTGTTGGCAGAGAATATGAATTTTAATCAGTTATTTTGTTTGTTTGGGATTCTATTTAATTATTTATGTTTTAGCCTTTTATTGCCTAGACTATAAATAGTTAATGTTAGGGTTTGTGGAATTTAACTTTTCAATTATTATTATCAAATCAAGCTATTTTGCTTATTTCTTCTCTGGATTGAGATTGTGGTTCCTCTTTAATAATCAACGTATTTGATTATCGCGCTACACGCTGCGTCAGGTGGTATCAGAGCAGGTTTTCCCTAATCGATGACTAACATTGATCGTGGTAATGATGGCAACCAATTCCATGACGGTGATCAGGGATTGCAGGCTGTTTGGAGAGTAATTGAAGAACATCAATATAATACCCAAAATATAACCCAACTATTGGAAGCAATGTAAACCCAATTACAGGCTGTGTTAAGGGTTATCGAACAAGGGCATAGGAATGATGATGGTGAAGAATGCAGAGGATTTCACCTTGTCAGACCCGTTGTTGATCCCATTCCCAATAATCAGAGGAGGCCAGCCAGAGTATATGATGACACATCTGATGATGAGGCTAACTTCTAGAATATGGCATATGCAGGGAATATAGCACCTGCGCATGGAGGATTTGGTGGCAGATGACAATGGCAACCAAACTACAGAGGGGATGACGAGTACAAACTAAAGGTAGATATTCCTAACTTCAGTGGGGATCTTGATATAGAGGGTTTCTTGATTGGTTGACTGAAGTAGATAGGTTCTTTGATTATATTGAGTTGCCCGATGAGAGGAAGGTGAAATTTGTTGCCTATCGGTTGAAAGAGGGAGCATCGGTTTGGTGGGAAAGGTTGAGAGAGATAAGGATGAGAGAGGGTCGTGGTCCGGTTTAGACTTAGAGGAGGATGAGATAATTATTGAGGGGTAGATTTTTGCCTCCAGACCACGAACAATATCTTTTCCATGCTTATCAGAGATGTACTCAGGGAATGAGGAGTGTAACTGAGTATAATGTAGAGTTCATACGATTGGCGGTGAAGAACCAATTGTCAAAAAGTGAAAATCACTAGGCAGTAAGATTTTTAAGTGGGTTGAAACTGGCTTTTCGAGATAAGATCGGTGTACATATGGTTTTCAGTGTACAAGAGGTAAGGAATTTAGCCATGAGGGTTGAATCGCTTATCCAGGAGCAAACCTGGACTGCCAATTACAGACGATATAGAGGAGACAATAAGGCTATATTTGATAAGGGTAAGGCACCTCAAACCAGTAATGTGGAGACTACCACTATAGGTGTAGGGAAAGGTAAAGGTGTGATGAGAGAGAAGAATGACACTACAACTCCTACCAAAAATGCCAACCCCTATACCAAACCTTTTGGCATTAAGTGCTATAGGTGTGGGGAGATGGGGCATCGTTCAAATGAGTATCCGAAAAGAAAGGCTGTGAATGTGGCAGAGAGAGAGGAAGATGAGGTTGATGATGAGGTATGTAGACCTGATGGAGATGATGATAACTATGATTATGATGACCATGATGAGTATACATGTGTGGTGCGAAAACTCATATTGTCACCAAAGAGTGTGGATGGTACTCAACGCCATAAGCTCTTTCACACTAGATGCACTGTGCAAGGGAGTTTATTTAATCTCATCATTGATAGTGGCAGTCAAGAGAATATCATAGGGAGAGACATGGTGGAGAAATTGAAGTTGGCAACTGAGGAACATCCTAATCCATACACCATGAGATGGATTAAGGAGGTAGGAGGCATCAAGGTGACAGAGCGTTGTAAGGTACTTTTCTCCATTGGTAAATACTGTGATGAGATTTATTGTGATGTAGTTGATATGGATGTTTGTCACATACTGTTTGGGCGTCCTTGGCAATATGATGTGGATGCCAAACATATGGGTAGGAAGAATATTTATCAGTTAGAGAAAGGAGGGGTGAAGTATACCTTAGTGCCATTTGCTAGGAAGAACCAACCAAAAGCTTCTAAAGCAGAGGGGAGGAACTTTCTTACTATTGTGCGCGAACCAACTACATTTATTAGGGAGTGCAAGGAGATGCGTGAGGTTCATCTGTTAGTAGTAAAAGGAGAGGCAGGTAGTGGAGAATTAGAGGGACATCCAATTCCAGTGGAGGTACAGGAATT
>CATIWO010104246.1:0-11740 GCA_949673435.1 Macaranga tanarius | reverse complement strand
TAAGGGATATTGAGTAACTCATTGAGAACTCCATCACCCACTAGAAATCCATCCGACAAGGGATTTCCGTTTCCTACCTTGGAAGTGTAGGATTCGCCAAGTTAGTGGGAGGCCATTATAATTAAAGACCAAATCTAATGGTTATATTACAATGTCTTATTACTAATTAATCTTATTGCCTTTGCAGACTATTTGATACTATGAGACCTTCAAACCTGCTTTCCATCATACTTGACCAATATATTATTACGGGCCCTAACTTTATTTATTGTCTAAGGAATCTAAAAGTTGTTTTAGCTTCTGAAAAAATAATTTATGTATTAACACAAAGTCCACTCGAATCACTTCCTGCAAATGTCTCCCAGGAAGAGCGTGACACTTTAGAAAAATGGAAAGACGATGATTTGTAAGCACGTTGCATTATGTGGGCTTCTATGAGTATCGAGATTCATCGGAAACATAAGAAGTACACATATTCAAAAGACATCCTACTTCACCTTCAAGAGTTATTTGGTGAACAAAGTAGGACCGCTAGATATGAGATATCGAAGCGGCTCTTTCATGCTAAGATAAAAGAGGGTGAGGATGTGGCGGTCTATGTAAACTCTATAATTAGAGTAATGGAGGAACTAGAGAGTCTAGATTTCTCTATAGACTTCCATCTCCAGTTGGATTTGATCCTTCAATCCCTTCTTGAATCTTTTAGGCAAACCATTGTAAATTTCTATATGAACAAAATAGAGTGTACGCTTGCGAAGCTTTTGAACATGCTTACGACGGCCCAAAAGGCTATCCAAGGCAATAAAGAAAAGAAAGTGGCTCTTGTTACTTCTTCTAATGGAACTAAGAATAAAGGCAATAAAAAAAAGAAAGGCAAGACAAGTGTTGTCAAGCCTACGGATGGTGTAGCCAAGAATAAAAGTAAGGCAGTTATGAGGGAAGAGCAAGGCAGAGAAAACTGTTTCTATTGCCAAGGTGAAGGACATTGGAATAAGAATTGTCCTGAGTTTTAGGAGTCTTCCAAGACAAAGGGAAAGGGCAAACAAGGAGAAGGTGAGACTTTCTCTGAGTTATTTGCTTCTAAATGTTCTGACAGCTCATCTAAAGCATGGATATTAGATATTGGTGCTAGTTCTTACATTTCTTCATCCTTGTAGGATTTAGTAAATGAGAGAAGACTGAGGCTTGGTGAAGTGACCTTAAAGCTTGGGAATGGAGTAAGTGTTGCGGCCAAAGCTATAGGATCCACTTCTATTGATCTTTATGATCATATTTTTTTATTAGACAATATATTATATGTACCTAATGCTTATAAGAACATAATTTCTATTTCTAGTTTGACTAGAAAGAATTATGAATTTCATTTCAAGAGTGATGTTTGTAACATATATTTTGGAAATGAAATGGTTGGCATGGGGTTTATATTATGTTGATAATATATCTAATAACAAGAAGCCTCAAACAAATGTGAGTAATGCAAATGTAATGTTAATAGAAATTGCCTCTAACTCCAAATACCTTTGGCATTTGAGATTATATCACATTACGGAGGATAGGATTAACAAGTTGGAAAGGATGGGAATCTTGAGTAATCTTGAATCCGCATCTAATTCAACTTATGAAGCTTGTCTTCAAGGCAAGATGGCAAGATCACCATTTGTTGGACAAATGGCAAGAGCCAAAGATTTATTGGAGATTATACATAGTGATGTATGTGGGCCATTTAGTGAAATGGTGAGAGGAAGGTTCTTCTATTTTGTTACCTTTATAGATGATCTATTAAGGTATGGGCACTTATTTCTTGTAAAATAAAAAAGTAAATCCTTTGAAAAGTTTAAGGAATTCAAAGCCCAAGTAGAGAACCAAATTGGGAAAAGTATTAAAACTCTTCAATCAGATCAAGGAGGTGAAATCTTAAGCACCGAGTTTATTTAGTTCCTTAGGTAAAATGGCATTGCATCGCAAATCACACCTCCTAGAATGCCATAATTAAATGGTGTATCCGAAAGGAGAAATCGTACTCTATTAGATACGATACGGTCTATAATGAGCTACACCGATCTTCCTATATCACTGTGGGGTTTCACAGTCCAAACTGCCTATTGTATCCTTAATCGTGTGTCATCCAAATCCGTTTCTACTATACCATATAAGATATGGCATGGTAGAAAACCAAGTCTTAAGCATATTAAGATTTGAGGATGTCTGGCTTTTATCAAAAGGCTAAAATCGGACAAGTTGGATGTGAAATTGATTGAAGGAAGTTTTGTTGGATACCTTAAAGATAGTTTAGGGTTTTACTTTTATCTTCCTGCTGAACAACTAATTGTTGTAAGCAGAGATGCTGTCTTTTTTTAGAAAGAGTTTCTCAAAGAAGGTGGCAAAGGAAGGAGGATAATGTTAGATGAGGAGTCATCTAAGGAAGCCCAACAAATTAATCAAATGGCAATTGATCAACCCGAGGAACCTGTTCCAATTAAGAATTTTGACATACCAACTCCTAAAAAATCTAGTAGGGTATATCATCCTCCAGTGACATACAATTTTCTTCATGATATGCAAGAGTTTCATGTTCATGAAGAAAGCTTTTATGTTGATAATTCTATTACATATGAAGAAGCTTTATGTGATAAAGATTCTTTGAGATGGCTTGAGGCTATGGGATCCAAAATGGATTCCATGTATACAAACCAAGTCTGGACCCTTGTAGATCCTCCTGAGGGTATTATACCTATTGGGTTTAAATGGATTTTCAAGAGCAAGATTAGAGTAGATGGGAAGGTAGATACCTATAAAGCACGACTAGTAGCGAAAGGGTTTCGTCAAAGAGAAGAAATCAATTATGAAGAAACCTTCTCACCGGTAGCTATGCTTAAATCCATTCGGGTTCTTTTACCTATAGTTGCATATTATGATTATGAGGTTTGGTAATTAGATGTCAAGAGTGCTTTTCTCAATGGTTATATTAAGGAAAGTATTTTCATGGAGCAACCCAAAGGATTTGAATCTAAGGAAAGCTCAAAAGTGTGCAAGCTTAATAGATCAATTTATGGTCTAAAGCAATCCTCAAGGAGTTAGAATCATCATTTTGAAGAGGCTATCAATTCTTATGGTTTCATTAAGAATGAGGATGAGCCTTGTGTTTATAAGAAGGTTAGTGGGAGCTGACTCACTTTCCTGGTCTTGTATGTTGATGACATTCTGTTAATTGGAAATAATATAAGTATGATGACATCTGTGAAAGTCTGGCTGTCAAAAACCTTCTCAATGAAAAACTTAGGGAAGGCAGCCTATATTCTCGGGATTCGAGTCTATAAAGATAGATCAAAAAGAATAATAGGCTTATTCCAAAGTCTTTACTTGGAAAAGGTATTGAAGAGATTTAACATACTGGATTCCAAGAGAGGATTGTTACCAGTTAGGCATGGTATCCATCTATCTAAGGATATGTCTCCTAAGATATCCGAGGAAATGGAGAAAATGGCCAAAGTTCCTTTTACTTCAATAATAGGAAGCTTAATGTATGCTATATTGTGTACAAGGCCTGATATTGCCTATGCTGTTAGTGTGACTAGCAGGTATCAATCCAATCCAGGTTTGGAACACTAGATAGTTGTTAAGGCAATCTTTAAGTACTTGAGAAGGACTAAAGATTTTGCCTTAACTTATGGAGAAGGTTATTTACAACTAGATGGTTTTATAGATTTTGATTTCCAATCAGATATCTATGATAGAAAGTCTATCTCAGGGTTTGTTTTTATCTGTAATAGAGGAGCAGTGAGCTGGAAGAGTTCCAAGCAACATGTCACTGTAGATTCTACTACAGAAGCCGAGTATATAGCTGCATCGGATGCTGCTAAAGAAGCTATTTGGATTATGAAGTTTGCTTCCTAACTAGGAGTTGTTCCTTCCATTAAGTCACCTATTCCTCTCTTTTATGACAACAATGGAGCCATTGCTTTGACAAAGGAACCGAGGTCTCATCAAAAATCCAAACACATAGAAAGGTGCTATCATATTATCATAGAACTTGTTGGAAAGGGCAATGTGCTCGTGCAAAAGGTAGCTTCAGCCGATAATGTCGCCGATCCACTTACTAAAGCACTCATACAACTACAGTTGGATAGGCATCTTGAGAAGATGGGTTTGAGATACTATAGTGATTGGCTCTAGTGCAAGTGGGAGATTATTAGTATGTGTGATATGCCCTAGAGGACAATCATGTATTTTGACATTGTAAATTATCCCAAATGGCAATAAAATATTTATTTAAATAAAGTGTTTATTTATTTGAGTATTAATCCATTAGCATTACATTGAATAAATTTATTATCAAGAGTTGATAATATAAGTGACAAATTTATTCAGTACATATGCTATAAAATTGTTTGTAGTCGATAAATTAATATTTAGTTAATATTAATTTGACTATCACCTCTGTCTATTTCCCTTAATTAGTATGTAATACTAATAGTGGGAGGTAGTAAGTCTCATACAACTTGCTATGAGATATCAGAATGGTCATGTGGATACTCATGTGATGGGTGGATCGAACATGACGTTAGATTTATGATCGTAAGGATATTCACTTATAGTCAACGATCACAATCTAGGTCACAATAGTACATATAGTCCTTTGACCTGAGGTAACACAGTCATCCATATTTAAGTGGTTAGATTTTGTTACCGCTTACATACCTGTGCTAGCCATATATGGGTATATGGCGTGTGGTGGCTCTAGTTGGTTGAATGGAGGGATAAGTGTTTGACCAAGATGGGAGTCATTTCCTGGAGTGAATCGGGTTAAGATTCTATGCTCTCAGAGTTTATTCTTGATGGATAAGTTCTTGGCCAGGACAAATATTTCAGTGATAGAAAGATTTTCTAGTATTTGTTATGTTTTATCAAGAATAGAACTTGAGATGAGGTTATATGATAAAGATATTAGAGTTTGACTGTACCTTAACTCTAAGCTTTATCGGGATCTTCTAACGAAGGGATTTTAGTGCACAGTAATTATGACCAGAGGGTTTATGTGAATCAATACATGCATTCATTGCTAATTGGGTAGTTATGATATCGATGCGAGGGGCACTCACAACTTATGAGAACTAAATGTGTATCATTGGGAATTTCACATTTATACTTGAAAGTGTTTCAAGTAATATCAAGTGTTGATATTATTTTCTCATTTCGAATTAGACATGAACCTAGTAAGTCATACCTATAAGGTTTTCAGCAAATTATCAATTTATTAATCTAATTATTGATTAAAGTGTTTAATCAAGTAATTGAGATTAAGGGAATTGGATTTATGCTTTAAGCAATGATTCTAGCATATCATGAAATCTAATTCAACCAAGGGTTTTATTATTAATTTGTACTTGATTAATATGAGATATTAATTAAAGTATTGAATTAATAATATATGTGTTGTTCTACTTTGACTTGGATTAATGGCCTAAGTTGTATGGGCCTATGCTTAAAAGAGTTTTGGGCCAAAGATTAATCCAATGTGTTGAGAAAGCCCATCAACCTAATCTTAGTCCATTAATTTAGTGGATTGGGCTTAGACTAAGTGTTGGCCCAATAAGCAAGCCCAAGTCTATAAAATTAATGTAGAGATTTTAGTTGTATGTATTTACAAATATAAAAGATGTATATAGACATTATACATGAGATGTGTTGTCTACTTTCATCTTTGGACACTTGTAAGGCCACTTGTCAAATGTGTATGCTTACTAAATGACAAGTGTCATGATGATGTCATCAATAATATCATGTGGTAGGCCAGTGATGTCATGTGGTGGGCTAATGATGTCATAGATGATGTCATGGTGATGTCATGGATGATGTCATGGTAATGTCATGATGAGGTGGCAATCTCTACATATATTTTTGTCCTTATCTTTTTGTTGGTAATGGTTAATTTTTGTTTAAGTGTTGAATAAAAATTATGAGGTTTTTGTAGAGCAAAAACGTGCAAGTAACCAACAAGAAAAGAAAAACGGCACAAATTAAACACAAACCCTGCAAGAAGATTGAATTAGTGCAAGTTTTTGTGAGGGTTATTAGAGAGAGGACTTGCTTACAATTATATCTAAGCAAGAAGGCGATTTGGTGGACCTTGGTGTTTCAAGCTAAAGGCTACACACTTGGGTGGCTAGAGCATGTGATTCAAGGGTTGAATCATCTACACAAAGCTTGAAGATACTAGTGGTCTTCATCAAACATAAGAAGTTTGTAAGTTTCTTTGAACTTAGAACTTTTTGGTTGTTGTGTTTACATGCTTGTGTGTTTTTAGCTATATGTAAATTGTAAATTGGTTCCTTGGGATTGGAATTCTTCATGTGATGAAGAGTTATGCAAGTGAAAATTTAAAAATTTCACCCTTTTTAGGCATATGCTTCCGCTACGCATTTGTTGCATAACCTTTTCCTTTCACTCATATACATCAACTTTTTCTATAGTAACAGATGGATGGTCGACCAAGAAATCTACAATAACCTAACCTTTGATTGCCTTTTTAGGGATATATTGTAATGTGGACTCTAACAAGGCTAGAGCCCATTTCTGAAGCTTATTTCTTAGAAATGGTCTTAATATAATACACTTATTAACAACAGTCTAAGTAATTACTAATACAACTGAAGGCAACATGTAATACTTTAACTTATAATAAAAAATATATAAACATAAGCACAACTTCTCAATAGGCGTGTACCTCATTTCAATGGAAGTTAAAGCCCGACTGAGGTAGTGGATTTCCCTTTAAAATCTTTTTAACTCTTAAGCAAGCACTCCCAATTGATTACTCTAATGCCAAAATATACAAGATTAAAGGCAAAGTCAACTTTGGTATAGTCATCATTAGGGGATTTATTAAATATGCCTTGAGTTGATCAAAGGTATGGCAATCTTCTTTAGTCCATATGAACTCATCTTTATCTCAAATCTTCATTAGGCATGTCCAATTATGCAATCAACTTGTAATCAGGGATTCAAATAATGGTAACAACCGCAATTGCGGTCATGGTTATGTGTAACGGTAATGGACCTGTCACGGTGATAAGTAACTGTAACCGTCTGCCAAGCTGAAAAGTTTTTTAAAAAAATTGTGAAATGTTTGAAATTAATATATTTTGAAGGTGTTAATAAAAAAAATAAGCATTTAAAAATTTTATCTTTTAAAGCCTCTAATATTAGTGGCATCAGTCTCTTTAGACCTTCTTAGGATCTAAATTTTACTATATTGCAAGTTGAAAGAGCCTTCCTTATAAGCTTTATAATTCCACATGAGGATTTTTACATTTGATATTCCATACAAAACTAAAGCTAAACGATGTAAGTTGACATTCATTTCCTCTAATTAGTTCTTTAACTCCCTCTATATTATTTCACTAAGCTCAATAATTGGCCTGAGGACGGTGGACATTTGGCTAATCATGTCATTGAATATGAAGTATTTTTATCTAGAAACTTCATCCCTCAAGAGTTCCATATCTCTATGACTTAAAGTTGTATGTTTACGAGGTGGTGTGTCTCTACTATTATCTTCATCAAATTATACTCGTTCACTAACCATTGAATTAGATAGGTTGGTGCTAGAATTCCTATCTTCATTTGAAGCTTCAACAAGGCTTTTGTCATTATTATCAGAATTCTTCCTAGCCATCTTGTTCTACTTTTGTTTTCTTATTCATACTGGCATAAAGGGCCCCACCGAGTGTGCCAAAAAGATGTTTGTTTAATTAAATTAGCCAAATATCTTTAGATTGTTTAAAATTAGGCTTTGTGAGCTAGTTATAATAATAACACAAACACAAGATTATAAACAAGCAATTTATTACCAACTCATGGTGGCAACAAAACTAGAAATAGGTTCTAACACCTTTAACTCGTGAATTGTGATCACATGGATAAAAATAAAATAAGGTAAAAATAGCAAAATGTTTATAGAGAAATATTTATGTGTTTTTTTTAAATGAATGTTGATCCCCTTATTATTTTGAAAACCAAGTACATATATAGACTCAACAAATGAATCATAAACCAAATAGATAACTAATCAACTTATCTTGATTAAACTATATTATTATCTAAGATATAATAAATAATGGGCTCATATAGAATTTAAAATACAAAGGAAAGCAATAGGGTTGGTCATATAAAGATCACATATCTAATAGGCCTCTTAAAGCTAATGGTTAATGGTCATCAACATTAGCTTGTCATTGAAGTGAAAAAAAAGTGTGTTACTGAAAATGACAATCTATTTCAATATGTTTGATCTGAACATGTATGTGTGTGTCTATATATATATATATATATATATATATATATGTTATTGAAATGACTCTTTATAATATATAATTGTAATCCTATCAATTACTAATTTAGTAATTTTCTATTAAATTATTAAAGATAAAATTATCTATTACTAATAAAAAAAATATAATTTACTAGCTTAATCACTATATATGTGTGTGTGTACACATTATTTCTTATAAATGTAGCTAGATGTATAGATTTAGGTACATTGAATATATAAAGATAAATCTAACAAAATAATAATGAACTAAAGGATTTAAAATATAACGGAAAGAGATAGAGTTGGTTATATGTAGATCACATATCTAATGGGCCTCTTCCAACTAATGGTTAACGATCATCAATATTAGCTTGTCTGCAATTACTAATATAGTAACTTTGAATTAAGTAATTAAAGATAAAATTAGCTATTGCTAATAAAAATTACAATTTACTAGATTAATCACTATAAATATATGTGTGTGCACATTATTTTTTTATAAATGTAGCTAGATGTATAACTTTGGGTACACTGAATATACAAAGATAAATCTAACAAACTAATAATGAACTAAAGGATTTAAAATACAATGGAAAGAGATAGGGTTGGTTATATGTAGATCACATATCTAATAGACCCCTTCCAATTAATGGTTAATGGTCATCAACATTAGCTTGTCTTTAAAGTGAAAAAAAGTTTGTTATATATATGTATATATATATATGTGTGTGTGTGTGTGTGTGTGTGTGTGTGTGTGTGTGTGTGTGATATAACTTTATATTCACTTTTAGTGGATGATCCAACTATAGTTAGTTATTTCTTAGAAGAACAAGTAATAAGATTATTGTCTAAATTAGCTGCATAGGCATTGATGGAGCGACTATCGTATAGGCATCCTCCCCGTTTAGAATCCACAAAGTACTAAAGAGTACAAGGAGCAAATTTGCCAATTATTAAGCCATGATTGAGAGTATTTTTGACATATTGCATGACATATTTGACAACCTTCTAATGATGATCAAATGGATTGTGCATAAATTGACATAATCAATTGAAGGAAAAGATAAGGTATGGCAGTGTAAATATAGCATATTGAAAAGTTCCAATTGTTTGTATATATAGTTAAGCATCAAAATTGGAAAGTGGAGAACTATACATTTTAAATAATGATTCAAGAGCCAAAGGAGTAGAGCATATATGAGCGAGCCGGTTGCTGCCAGACACCATAGGTGGGTTGTGACTATAGCACTGGTACAATGAGATGGGATGAGACCAGACGAATATCTTATAGGGATACCTGAAGAAGCCTTACATAATTGGAGTTACCACCCAATCACTTGGAAATGGAAAACACATCCTAAACTACATGGAATTCATCTCCCTTTGTTAGAGATTCTAAGTTTGGGAAGAGGTTTCTACTTAATTGTTTCTCATTATACATAGCCTACTTACTTGTCACATCATCCTAGTTTCTATTTCATGATGGTAAGTAGATGCAAACATTTAGATCCACAACATTCATAATATTCACAATAAGCACAAAATAATAGTACATAACAAAAATAAACAATGGGGATATGGATTAATGATTATAATGTTTTTTTAATCCTAATAAATACATCAAAAGAGAAAAGGTGCCACAAGATAATTTAACCCTAGATTTAATAAGCTTGTAAAATAAAAGGTTATTATGAAAATATGCACATTCATCCATCTATATATAGACATCAAACTAGGAATAAACAATATAGTAGAATAGCATGGGATAACAATCAATGGCATAAATAGTAAAGGATACAACTTGTTAATACAAGTTAATCTAAACATGGCATTTATAATAAATAAATATGTCTCTAGCATCCTAGGATAATCAGAATAACAACAAAATGATAAAAGCAAATAAGGATGTTCATATTGTCATTATAGGACCATCAAACTATAATTCTAGCCCAAGACACGTTGTTTTATGCGAATACGAGAATTAAATTCATACAAGGGTGAGCGTACATTCAAAATCTCTATATTCATGAGAAGGTAGTCAAGTTACCAATTTCACATAAATATGATGACTTGAGTGTAGGGTTGACCTAAGAATTAAATCTATCTTTAAGAAAGATACAACTTTGTGTTAAAGATAGGAATTTCATAAAATGCAAACTCTAATGCAAGCTTATCTAAAATGCAATTGGGTGAGAAAATAAAGGCAAAAGCATACATTTAGACATTAAATGATTAAAAGTGGGGTCTTTATTGTGAATATGAAAACATTACATCAAAGTGAATCAAAATGTAAACTTTACAACAAATTTAATTCTTAATGCTGAGGATGAATTAAAAAGTGAGTACTATAAGCTCAAAATAATGAAGATGTAGTTTTGATGTTAAAAATGAAATTTTTGACAAACCTAAAAATGTGATATTTCTGTCAAAAATAGATGCAAAATATTAATTTTAATGCCAAAATGGTAGTTTATGTCAAATATTTGATTTTGCCATGAAAGCAATAAAAATGTGAACTTTATTATAAAAATGGTGATTTTAATGTAAAAATGCAACAGAGAGGCACAAAAGAATGATTTTTATCACAAAAATGAAAAATTTTAAATAATTGCATCCAATGTTAGAAAATCCAAAATATAAACAAACATTCAATTGAATCAAGCAATTGGAAGCATATATCAAGCAAGGAATGCCAGACTTCACCACACAAGTATAATCATATAATAATTTCTCAATTCACTAGCATTTTGGGATTTAGGGGTGGCAAAAAGAGGAGAAGAAGGAGAAATACAAATGCAGAAAAAGTAAACATGTAGAATGCAATAGTCTTGGTCCTTAGAATGTATTTTTGGCCTAAGCTTGGCTTTACAGAAAATAGGAAGAAGATAAAATTCTAGAGAGTCTGTGTAAGCTATCCTCACCCTTTTAGAGAAGAATGATGTGAATGCAAAATGATTACCTTTGAACGGTGCTTTGGCTAAGATGGGGTTCAGTTTGGTTAGTGGGATTTGTTTGGTAAAAACTCTGCAAGTATACAGAATCGACAAGTAATACTAAAGATATCATTCCCACAGAGATTTTAATCTATCCACCTATTAATCTATTTCTAATTGTTTAAAATGTCCAATTATAATGATCAATTTAATTATAATTAACTAAAACTAAATAAACTATAAATCCAAATTTTGTAATCAATTAACCAAATCTAAAACAACCAATAGGAAATCAATTCACCTCACACTCATTAATCAATTCCCTTCCCTTAAATTCAATTATTCATGCAACTCCTGAGTTATCTAAGATGATAATCACCTCTCTCAAGGTTGACTATACTACCTTATACCCCGCTAATTAAGATCCTGCAATTCAATTCTCATTGCAAATACAAACCCTAATTAATTTAATAACAAAGTTTAATCTTCAACTCTC
>CATIWO010104236.1:0-10287 GCA_949673435.1 Macaranga tanarius | reverse complement strand
TATCATGTATTATAAATTATAATGTTGATAATCAATTATTGATAAGTTAATGTATTATGAAATTGTACCACTATAATCATCTTATATTATATATTTATATGATATATTTGTATTATTATAATCATTTTATATTAAAATTTTTTTATGATGTATAGTTGAACTATTATAATAATGTTACATTATATGTTCAAATTATAATCATATTATTTTATATGTTTAAAATGTAAAATTATTAAAATAAAACTAAAAAATAAAATTTACAAGGAAAAATAGTACTATTTATTAGATATAATATATTTAATAATAATGTAACATTAATATATATAGTTATAATTATTTTATTAAATATTAATTTTAAATATATAAGCAAAAAATTAAATCTCCATTTGCTCCGAATCTCCGCCCCGACTTGCTCCGATTTTTCGGAGCAATCCGGAGTGGAGATTTTAATTTTCGGATCCGGGTCCGGAGAATTGTGTTTTGAAATCTCCAACGTTCGGGTCGGGTCCGGAGAATTTGCGTTCTCCGGACTGCTCCGAGACCCGCTCAGCCCTATTCACAACAGTGGAGTAACTTTCTAGCCTCTAATCTCCCCTTTCAATCTCCTATTAATTTCTTCATCAAATTATATTTTTGGAATTTGACCTTAATTTCTTCTTTTTATTTGAAAATTAAAAATTTTACATTCTCAATTTTAATTCCATTAACATCTTAACCTTCTTGTTAAATTTTTCCATTAGCCTTTTATATTAAATTTTATTTGACTTTATTCTTTATTTTATGAAGATAAAATAATTTAATCTCTAAAATTTAATAAAATAAAATAATTTAATTCTTTAACTTTTTAATTATTTTAAATTTAAAATTTCAATACTAACTAAAATCTAAACATCTACACATATCTCCATCAACACATTAGATTAAAAATTAAGATGTAATTTTGATAAATTCATAAATTTTTATCAATTTATTTTATAGTATTTTTTCTATAATTTTATTAATTTTTATTCCTTTTAAAATTGATGTTTACTGAAAGTTAAAATAATATATAAAATAAATAAATTTTAAAAATATAAAATTGATAAATTAAATATAAAAGAATTGAATATAGAATTAAATATCAATTTATTTTTGCATATATATTTAGATACACTAGATTCGACCCTGTCTTTTATTTTCTATTTGTGTTCTCATAAACCAATTTATCATTTTAAAAAATTTTATATTGTTTAAATATGAAAAAAATAATAATATATATTTGAGCCACATATCAATTTCTTTTTGTACTATATTAATCAAAATCTCAAAAAAAAAAACTTTCTTTTACATAATTTCACAATTGTGATATATTTGATTGAATCCAAATAATTCAATATATATAAATATCATTATATATAATATAATAATACAAAAATGAAATAATAATCCCTACAAAAAAAAAAACTTACTGTTTAGTGATGAAAAATCCTTCACTAATCCATCACAAAACGGTTTAGTGGCGGATTTTTTGTCAATTTTTTGATCATCACTAATTTTATCGATAGATTTTTCTTGAAATACAAACGAGAGTTAGTTTTATATTTAATATGGTGTAAATTTTGGTTATATAAACAATCAATTAAATAATAATAATAATAATAATTGAAAAAAAAAAGTTGGGAGCTTTGATTTTTTAAAATAAAATTTTAAATTCGAGTTTTATATAAGTGAAAGTGTGAGAGTAGATGATGAAAATTTTTATCTTTTTATAATATCAATTCAATTCAACGACATAATTAAAATTTACGTGATTATCAGAATAATAGAAGCATCAAATTAAGAAATATGTATTTGTATATGATAAGGTTGACATGCAAGAAATGCCCAAATTTTCTGCATCAAAAGATAAAAAAAGCCATAACAACAGTGACATTTAATTGTAGAAGAATTGAATATTCTTGCCCACGTTAGTAGATGGAAAAAAAAAGAAGATAAGCTGAAGTTAAAAGTCCTCTCTTCTGCCCACAAATATACAGATACTCATCAGCAAATTGCAAATTGCAAATTGCTTATTGGTTTTGATGGTGACACCTTCTTTTGTGATTAACATTCAAATATGAAACATAAACGAAAAGCCATAAGATGTAAAGTGGAAAATATTAGTAGTTATTTTATTTATCTTGAGTGGCTAACAAAACTAGAATACCATCATTTTCAATATTGGAAACTTACTCAGCTAGCTTTCCTCCATGTCATTTTGCACTGCAAGAAATTTTTTTTGTTTATTGACGGAAAAAATCGGTCACTATATAAATCCATCATTATATTTTATATTTTTGTCAATAATTTATCACTAACCTGTCATAATTAATTTAACGATAAAAATTTTCTCCTAATTAATTTTATTTTTATTTTTATTTTTATTTTTTTTAGTGCCAATAATTTTGCTGAGTATTTGAAACAAAAATAGAAATAGATAAAAATTTAAAATAAAATATAAATTTTAATAAATTATTTAATTCATTATGAAATCTTATGTTTAATTTGACGTAATTTTCATTGATGGAGAATATTGTTTCTAGTTTTTTATATAGATTTTAGTGAATTTGTATTGAGATTATCATTTTAATTCCCATTTTATTTATTTATGATGAATCAAACAACCTCTAAATAATAATTCTTATAATTAAAAGAATTGGCCTGAATAAAACAATGTTAAGTTTGGATTAATATATATACCTAACAGTCTCTTCTCTCTTTTCTTCTTTAGGTATTTTCATCAAATATTTTCATTTTCAGCCACTGTCGATTATCTTTTAGATTGACTATAGCCTCTCATTGTTTCTTTATATTCTTATTTTTTTTTATTTCTTTGTATTCAATAAATACATATCTCTTATCCATTTTTTATTTTTAAATCATTTGTGAACTTTTTAATCACTACTACAATTTACACTTATAGCTATAAAACTTTGCTATGAACATTAAAATTGTAGCTAAATATAATTTATAACCACGAAAATTACAACTATATAGCTAATTGTACAAGTTAAAAGTTTGTTAGCCACATGCATTAAAAGTTATGTAGTTAAAACATTTAATGTATATTTAGCCATATATAGTTAGCTATAAAGGTTAAAATCGTAGCTAATTAATAATATCAATAAGCCATTATATAAAATATTTTGTAGCTAAAAATTAAAATTTTAGCCACGATATTTGACATCGTGGCTAATTAAAAAATATTAGTTACAAAAATAAATAAATCCATAGCTAGTTATTTAAAATTTTAGCTTTAAATATTAAATTCATAGCTAATTTAAATTTTAGTTATAACAATTAAATTGTAACTAATTAAAAAATATAAATATGAAACTAAAAAGTTTCATATCCCACACTGAAAACAAGTAACAAAAAAAGATTTTTCTATTATAAATAGAAGTCATTAGTTTTATTTTATGTTGAAGGATATATATATATATATTTTTAAAAAAATAATGCTACACTCATATGGTTATCCCCAGAAGTGGAATAACCATAACAATCGCACCAAGATCAACACACTTGTGATTATATTTCAAACAAATGCTCTCTCAGGAGATTTGCAGAATAGCATCAAGAGTAAACAAAATCAAGAACATATATTTGAAGCACAACCAAAATGCTTAAAATGAGAATATAAAGAACATCATCATTCATAAAGTACTAGATACAAAGAGATTAACAAAAGACTATAAAGGGTCTAACCAACCATGACAGACTAAGTTAATATTCTCAAATTAGTAACCCACATGAGGGCCACCGTGGTTCAGTTACTCTTCAGGGCGATCTCTAGTAAAGGGATCAATGGGAAGAGTTGCCTCCGACTCAATTTATCGTAATACTTCTTGAAGGCCAGATAACTCTCTCCATTCTTCTGGAAGCAGAGGGCTATGTTCGTGCCTCTCCGGGACCTCGATAGCCAGAGGGGCTATAGCCACAAGGCCCTCATCCTTATGAACGTGTTCTTCCTCATCCATCTCGGGGCCGCCCCCAACCTCGTTGAAAGGTTAAAAATCTTGACCTAAGAAGTGTTTGCGAGCCTTTTTCAGGAGATCCACCCAACCCTCTATGTAGAAGTCAGCTACAGCGGAGGTTACAATCATCTGAAAGTCTTCGAATTATTTTAAATCCATGATAGCTTTGGATATATCCCCTTTGAATTCATCAGAACGCTTGAAATCCACTATGGCCTAAGAAACAACCTAAGTGATAGCTTTTTGCTTCTCCGAGTCTTTTGCAAGTAGCTCCTTCTCCAGCCTATCCACCTTTGCAGTTTATTCAAAATTCTCTTTCTCCACTCGGACATTCAAGTCCTTCAATGATTGAAGTTGAGAGGCCATCCTGGAGCACTCCTCTTGAAAATCAGACATATAGCCTTTCAACTGAGAGCGCTCTGCCGAAATTTTATCCATCTCTGCCGCAAAAGAGCGAGCCTTCAAGTCATGCTCATAAAGAATACCACAGAGCTAAACTAAAAATGAAAGATGTTAAAAAAAAAGAAGAAAGAGAAAGAGAAAGAAAAGAAAAAAAAAGAGAAGGAAAGCAAATACTAGACGAAACCCACCAGTTGGGCAGTGTTGATAGTGTGAGACCTCAGAGAGGCCATATCTTAATTGTATAACCGGGTGTGCTCCTTAGAGCCCATATAAGTGTTGCTGAGCAAGCAACGAACATCATTATCTTACAGCGAGAATCCTACTCTTAAATACCTATTGATAAGCGAGGCAACTACCTTCTCTACCGGGGTTTCTGGAAGGATTTTCATAAGCAAACTATCAGATAAATCAAAAGTAGAGGTACCTTTACGGGACACAGTGGTAGAACCTTGAGAAAGCCTCTCCACTGTAAATCCGGAAGTTAGCCTACCCTGGGTCTTGGCCTTTTGATGAGGAGGGTCATCTTCTCCCTCTGAATTAAAGTTAATGTTCAAGTGAGATCTCTCAGGCAATTCTTGTTTCTTCCCTTTTCCTTTTTCACTAAGGGAGGTGACCTTTGACCTTTTGGGGATAACAGACTGTGATTCCCCAATCGCCTTGGTAGTAATGCACCCTCTGGTCTGCACTCCAACGTGGACCTCAATCCCTTCGACCACCGGGGCCTCGGAGGGAATAGAGGCCTTGGAAGAAGACTCTCTACAAGAAGATGTTGGTTGTCCAGCCAATTCTTTTTAGCTTCTAAGCCTCGCCATGTGCTTCACCTCCTCGGCGGATAGCGTAAACTTTTAGGGCCATTGAAGTCCATATTTTTCTGCCACACAGAAAAGAAGAGGTAAAATCACAGAGGTTAGCAATGCTATCGCATTCTTATCCCTATCGAACAATAGAAAATCCAATAAAAATTTTAACAAAACCTACAGGATTCATCCAAGGTATACCCATCCAATACATCTCGAATTCTATAGGCTCCATCTGTAGCACCTTCCAGGTACCACATACAAGTGTCCATATAATAATTAACCATGTGTCATAAGAATTGTTTTTTAAATGATGCTTTGTAATTAAAAATATAAGTTGTACATTATATAAATATCTTACATATGAATATGAAAATATCAATTTTATTACAAAATTCCAAATGCCAAAATGATGATAATGCTCATGAGAATGAAGATGTTGTCACCAAGCTTGCCTTTTTTAACCCACTAGAGCTCAGTACTAATCTCACTTTAAACTTCCTATCGATCAAACTTGAAAACCACAATTGCAAAGGAATGAGCTTGCGACTCAATAAGCAATTATTAAGATAAGTCTATATATAGTTCTTCTCAAGAACTAATTAAAGAGAAAAATATAATAAAATAACTAAAAGTGAACTACACGGCCGTGTATCAACCCGTATAGTCTACTGGTTCAAAACTTCCATTGGAACACGGCATCCTGAAAGGATTTAATAGCAAAGAGATGATAGAATATGATTGCCAATATTATAAACACATTCTAAGAATCATAACATAGGCTTTCAAACCTCTACTAAGTCTACAAACAATCACCATATAGTCCCATAACCAATAGCACTGCGTAAAGTACGTATGGGAGTCCAAGTGAAGAAGGAGCAAGTGAGTAATAAAATATTGAGCTCAATTAGAGAATGTTAAAGATATATTTTACTCAAACTCAAAACGTGAAAGTTGTTGAGAACTCTTAAAAGTTTCTGTAGCATTAAACCACTCCTCATTTGGAGTTCGGTAGCTCAAGTTATGGTTAAAACAGTCTCTAAGACTGCGCCAGACCACTGGCGCTCACCAGTAGTCACTTGCTTCTGAGGGCTGGCGATCACCAGTAGTTGGTTTCAGTAGACCAGAACATATCACACTCTTTTGGCCATAACTTTCTCTACATAACTCAGATTCAATTGATTCAAGAAGCTATGGAAACTAACTCAGAGGGCTACAACTTTCACGAAGACACTTAGACTTAATTCAATGGTATAGATTGAAGAAAATACCCTTGAAGTGACTAGTGATATCAAAGCATATGAATGTAACTCAATTCAAGCTACAACAATACATTTTAAACACACTAATTCACACCAACCATCGATTAACATATAATATCAATCATTCACATTCAATCCACTTTCAATATATGCATATATATACACAATGCAACATTTCATTTCATGGTGCCTCATATACACCAATTCTCATCATTTAACAATCCACAATGTACAATCATCACAGTCACACTTCACAATCAACATATTTATATAATCTCAATGCAACAATGCATGTTATGCTTGTTAGTAATTCGGACGGAATTCTTGACATACACATCACACATGTTTCACACAAGCTCACTTTTGATTTTCTTTTCTTTTCTATTTCTTTTTCTTTTTCTTTTCTTTTTATTTTTCCTTTCATTCATATCCGTGGCCATTCCTGAGACTCTCTGCCCAACTCAGTCTCAGATCTCACACGTACACACATATATATATCACATGAATGGCCACATCTGAGACTCTCTACCCAGCTCAATCTCAGATCGTGGAGCTCAATCTCCACCCACACACATTTTTCTTATATTTCTCACATTTCTCACATCATGCCATATGCATATTTTTCATCATTCTCATAACATATCAAAATGCATATGTATAATTATATCATCTCAATTCCACATCCCTTTCATTTTCCTATTGTGAATCAAAATTTACCTTTTTCACAAGCAACATATATTAATTCATCTCAACATATTCTCATATTCATAACCAATTATAAACTAAATGTATACCCAAAGTATACCAACAATAAACTAAAAGTATACCAAAAATAAACCAACCATATACCATATATATATATATATATATATATATATATATCATATTTTCTCACAACAACATGTCCATATATAAATTCATATATATCATGCTCAACAATATTGCCACTTTAATGGTATACACAATTTAATATAATTAAAGAACTATAGTTACTTGAAAATTTCTACATATAAGCATTAAATTAATAATTACTTACCTCAAACCTTCAACTTCTTCCTATATAAAAGCTCCCCTAGTGAGTAGTGTCTTCCATATCCTTATACATGCCTACACACAATTTATACATCAATTCACAAGGCAACCATGCCACTTGTACTCAACTCAACAAAATGCCACTAAGTGCAACTTCGTACTCTAGGTTCAAAGTATCCAAATAATTCACACACAAGTCTAAAAATCATAAAAATATTATTAAAGCTAGAGCTATGAGTTTACTTCAAATCCCAACTAGAATTACTCAATTTGGATGTGTGTGGAATTAATTATGGATTTTTTATTAAATCTGGGTAACATAGAGCTAACAAGTTGAGCAAGAAAATTTGGGGTCATGCTAGACAGTATTAACAGCAAAATCAACCCTACATCAAAAAAAAAGTTGTAGGAAACTTTCAAGTTTTTACAGCATCTGACCTTGCTCAATTTGGAGTTCTACAACTCCATATATCACCATCTAACCAATATATAAGAAAATTCACAAACCAACCTATATACTACATACTGTCATGTTTGATACATAAGGTTCATGATACTCTTATTAATTATTGACTCATCCTAAAATCACCATATTCAAAAAAACTCTACCTGAATGGGTCTAATTTCAATACCAACTGAATTCACCTAATTATCATATGTAAAGAATTAATTATAACAATTTAAGTAATAACAAGTCACACAGTATGATAGAGTAAGCAACAAAATGTCTGGTCTAATTCGAATAATTTAACAATAGATTTGACTCAAACTCAAAACTTAAGAGTTGTAGAAGACTCTCTTAAGTTTCTAGAACATTAAACTTTGCTCAAATCAGAATTGTATAACTCAAGATATGCTCAAAAAACTAAGACTGATGAATACTAAAAATAGAATCTGAAATTCACAATAATCTACCCTAATTTAATTAACCAAAAATAAACACAAGCTTTACCAAAAATGATGCTCAATCCACTTATAAATCTTCTTTAGCTCTCCAATTTGATTTTTAGATGAGTAAAAAATCAGCACAATCTTCCAAAGCTTCTCAATTTTTCCTCTTCCTCTTCTTCCCAATTCTCTACACACTCAACACCACACACTGTACACACACACACACCAATTAAATATTTATATAAATACAAGCCACTAATCACAAAATGCCAATTGTCCCCTCAAAAGTCTCCCTTACTTTAATAATAATCATTACCAAAATACAATAATAATAAATACTTATTTATCTCTTAATAATCCATAACAATAATAATAATAATAATAATAATAATATAATAGTAATATTTTCTAATTAAATATTCACACAAATCACAAAAATATCCATAAAGCTCCTTAATGCAATAAGCATATTGCCCAATACCCCTCTTAACTTCTATTGCTACAACTAACTCCAACTTATTGTGCAATCTAGTCCCTCTCTATAACTCAAGTATATTGTTAAACTTAAATAAAGTCCAATAGTCATAAATACGTATACTAAAAGGGTGGGTGTTACATTTCTCCCCCCTTAATAAAATTTTGTCCCTGAAATTTAATAACTCACTATCTTCTATCGATTCCTCCATATACATCAATCTTTCAGAAATCTCTATGTCAGACTTTTATATCATATAACTAGGATCTAATCTCTACCATTTCAATATAATACATGAGATACATCATGAATAGAAATTAATTTCCCTGGAAAAAATCAATTTATATGCCAACGGTTCACCTCCTCCATAATTTCATACTATCTTACGTATCTAGGACTCAATTTTTCCTTTCCTTATAAATCTTTAAAATCCCTATTTAGCCTTCTTAGAGCTATTTATAATTTTCCACACTCAAACAAAACCCAAAGAAACTCGGAGATGCTCTAAAACATACTTAACATTATCAATTCAATTTATTCAATCAATCATGAGTCTTAAACATTTATTTTCATCCTTTCATAATCTTCATATGTCTTTCATACAATTAATCTTATTCACAATGTAAGCTCAAAATATATCTATATTCCCACATCATTTAAAATTTACAATCAACTCATTTATAGAGAGGATTATATAGCCAAATATGTGAAGTTGCACACATCGCCTCTAATACCCTCAATTATCAATTCTATACTAGAAAAGTATAATTATACTCAATAAGTAATTGAGTATACGCCACATAAATTTCAAATCTCAATACTATAATTAATAATTGCATTCATCTCAATAGTAACGATAGCATCTTGTAATAATATATACATTCATGTTCCCATTTCATTCTCATTGTTTGGTATCATTTACCTTGTTGACAAACACATAGTTAATCATCTTATCAACATTTCAAATGGGTCGATGTCACAAAGCCAATCGATATATTTATCACATGGAATATAACAAAATAATATATCATCATACATTCACATTACAATATATCTCATATCACAACTCAAGAATGATACTCATCTACATGTATATCTTAACATAGATATCACAAGAACAAGGCCAAGCCCATGTTAACTTACTTGGCATATTACACAAACATAACACTCATTGTATCCACTAAACAATATTAACATTCTATGAACAACATTAATCATCTCTTATATCTCATAATTAGTCAAAATCATTCTCATCCAAAATTCAAAAGAATAAAACCAATATGATAATAAACTCATTTAAATCATCATTCAAAATATTGCTACACCTTTGTTATTCAACAAAATATTCAAATTCCACCAATGTTCTTATAATTCTTCCAAAAATGAAACCAAACTAATTTTAAACTC
The DNA here is from genome assembly GCA_949673435.1 of Macaranga tanarius. Lineage (NCBI taxonomy): Eukaryota > Viridiplantae > Streptophyta > Magnoliopsida > Malpighiales > Euphorbiaceae > Macaranga > Macaranga tanarius. The sequence goes on along the minus strand of CATIWO010104236.1, from coordinate 26 downwards.
AATGAAATCTTCAAGCAGTTAAAATA
>CATIWO010104217.1:0-14819 GCA_949673435.1 Macaranga tanarius | reverse complement strand
CCAACTCCTCCATACAATCCTATAATAAAAAAAATTATTCAAGTTAGTAAAGGACTTTATAATTAAACAATTATAAATACAATAAAAATTAATAAAAATAACTTAATAAACCTACATTCAATTGTTTTGACCTTTCATCTGCAAAAGTTCCATCCTTTTTCATGTGCACCTTCCTGAATAGCTCCCAACTGTTAGGTCGACGTTTCAACTCTTCAGTCTAGAACAATTAATAAGTTACTAATTAAATGTCTATATGATTAAAAATGAAAAAAAAACTCTTAACAAATACAAATTAGTCAATTATTAAGTAATTAATAATTTACCAATTTCAAAGAATGCTCCACCATAGATCGAGATCCACATGTATGCTTAGTCACGCCAGTACCTGGACCAGCTGTCTCAGATAGGCGATTCTACTTAGCTTTTTAAGCTTTCTCTTTCCATTCTGGAGTGTTCCAATGTTATTACCAACTACCCCAATTTTCTTGAGTCACACAACTAGGCTTTCCATCCTTAGAATGCCTCCAACCATGGATATGCTTTGTATAGTGCGCTTTAACATTTTGCCACCAACAACTCTTAATTGCTTCTTCATCTAACGGGTCCCAAGCATAACTTTTCTGCAATATAAAATAATTGTAAGTTATAAACGTAACAAAACTTTTAATTATAAAATCTACCTTCAAATATAAACTTATAATTGTAGAATCATTTGAAATTTATTTTATTCTCACAATAATAAATTTATAAAATATTATAACCTTAAACTCCTCCCAATAAAAGTTTTTAAGAGTTAGGGAGATGCCTCCCACTATATATAGTTGCTTCTTATTTTTCTTTAAATTTGGAAGTTATATAAGTTAAGACTCCTTAAGAGGGAGGAAATAAACCACCACCAGAAGTAACTAACCTAAAAAAAGAGTAATGTTAGATATAAAAATAAATATGAGACAACAAATCATTATAACTTCAATAATACTAATATGAAAAAAAAAACAATGTCACACACACTCTAAAACTTATAAACAAGAATGTCATACACACACAACAAACACATAAATATACATAGATTTAAAATAAAAAAAAATTCTTTACTTATTTTCTTGAACTCTAATCAATAGCCTGCTTGTAGGATCATTGGATGATGCTGCAGAAGGTGTTGTTAGTGTACTATATACTGGAGACGATGGTGGTGTGAGGACATGCTCACTATGTCTAGTAGAAGAGCTCGGTAAGCTGCTCATAACTAAAAAAAAAGATGATTATACTAAAGACAAGTTTAAATATGGACATAACATTTTTTTTTATAAAGGACATAACATTATATTAATTATAACATAACTTATAGTAAATTAAATAGTTGTTGTTTGAGATAAATACATTAAAACATGTATAATACCTGTTGTAGCATAGAAAATCAATAAAAATCAATGACAACGCGACATATCATAACAGTAGTCGCTCTGGTGGATGAATGCCCTTAAATCAAACAAATTATAAAATAAGTTATTTTATTCTTTAATTAAAAAATAACTAATGATTAAGGTATCATCTAATTCCAATGAGATTTAGCACAAAAATCATCTAATTTATATTTTTTCCCTATGAATAATTTATCTAAAAAAATGCAGCAGTCGTAATAATTTATTGTGCAGATGATATGCATTATTGGGTATCATGACCAATGCAGTGAAGAACCTAACATATTCAAACATTACATGAGACTCTGCTTCCTCCTGTTTGATTGGTCATAAAAGAAAACTTCAGAACAGTCATTTTAAAAACTATAGGATCAATATATAAGTACAAAGGGAAAGAATGAGGAGGAATATCTCAGTTTTTTTCCACCTGCTTTTTGGCCACATTCAGCATGCAACAAATATATAAGGTTGGATGACAAAAAGAAAAAAAGGAAAAAAAAAGTAGCAGCTCAACTATACAGTATTCAACTTAAAACTTGAACTGCCAATATCAAAAAATGGTATCTTCTATTTTACCAATTCCACAATATAAATAATTTTTGAAATAAATTAGCGAGTTGGATGACAATAATCTAACCTAAAATCATATCTTTTCATTTGGAAGGTAAATAATATAGCCAGTAGCATCATGAGATTGTCTGTAAATACATATCTTTTACCCTAACACAGACACTCACTTCGAACATAAGTACAAAGAAACTAAACAAAAAAAGAATTAAGAAGCTTCTACACCCAATTCTAAAGAATTAAGAACACATCTAATATTAAAATTGATGAATAAGAATTTGATATTTTATACTTTCCTACAGCAATAATCATGATTATCCATAATAATCTCAGTTACCCTATAAATGTAACTGTAAACTGGCAGATTTGGTTAATGTCAAAATTTCAGCTCTTCCCACAAACTAATAGCCTGTCATCAGATCTTGTGGATTTTATGTATGATTAACTTTCAGTAACTAACTTCAAGAAAAAAGTTGCATTTCATCATTTTCTATTTAGGTTTATCTCAATATATAAGTACAAACTTACTTCAGCAAACAACAAACATCAAAGCTTCAAAAAACGATGAGAAGAAATTAAAAAGAACCAAAGTTTTTCCATGAAACACTAACCAACAAACCTGAAAAATATTGAAGCATAATTGTACATGTATAATACATATATGTAATCCATATTGATAGCCCCATAACCACCCACAAAAAAACTCAAATCCTTAATCAAGAAATGAAATTTGATCAACTAAAAATAAACCCATTTAACAAAATCAAAAGCAGAATACCTTAGAAGGATCATTAGCAGTCTTCTTGACCTTATCAGAAAGACTTTAATTAGTTAATTAATTAAACTTTACAATTGTTTTTTTTAAAATATTAAGGATTTAATAAATTACTATCAGTTACAATTTGTTGTTTTGAAAGAATAATGGATACTATTAGTAGCAATAATGGATAAAGTCAAGAACAAACATTCCAAATCAAATTAAAATCTTAAAAGTAATTCATCTTTAAAAAATAAAGAAACCACCTAGGACACCATAATTGTATGCAGACCAACTTTAATTAATTGGTGAGAATTATATTATAATAATAAGGTTTTGTTCAAAGAAAAAAAATATTATAGTAAGATGGTGATTGGACAGTGGTTTTAATATTATATAAGAAATTATTTTTTAACTTATTGTATAGTACAAGAAAATCAATTGTGTATATGAAAATGTAATCACATAATAATAATATATAATAATAAATGAAAAAATTAATTAATTCAGTTACCTCTTCTTTTTTCTCTTCCTTTGGTTCTTCTTTTTTTCTTCTTTATTTTCTTCGGGTGGTTTAGGCAAAGGCGAAATCAACTCCACTTTTCTTTTGCACTCTCTCGTATACCTTTTGTGGGTCTGCTATTTTTCCTCTCACCACCACCTTACTTGCTTTGCTATCTGTGCTTACATCCTCTACTCCTGTTCCTAAAAATTTGAGCAAGCACAAATGAAAATTTCAAATTAAATGTCAACTCTTAAAGAATTTCAAATTAAATGAAATGGGTATTCAAGGAAGAAGAAGAGAAACAAAGAAAGATGGACCAAAAACAAAAAAAAAAAACAAAACCAAAGTCCAAGAAAATTAGGCATTTCTAGAAGAAATTGAAACTCATTGCAAAGACTTCAGTTACCTTAAATAGCAGAAAAAGGAGTACTATCCGGTGAAGGTGCAGAGAAGGAACAGTTCGATGATCGGTGATGCTGGCCGAGAAGGATTAGTGACGAGAAATTTAAGGTGCTGGTAAAAATGAAGGTGCAGAGAAGGTGCTGGCCATGGCTGACGCTCGAGAGATCAAATTCTTTCAACTCTGCCCTTGTCAACTTCGCTAATCATTAGGAGCTAGAGGAAACAAGGCAAGTCCGGTTTTACGCTATGTTTGGGAGAGGGTTAGGGAAGGGGAAGCAAGGGGAAGGAGGGGAAGGGTAAGCATTTACCCTTGTAAAGGAAGGTGGGTGTAAATGAAGGGTAAAGGGAAAGAGGGGTAAGAAGAAACCTTCCGTTCTATTTTTTTATCTTGTTTCCTTACACCCTAAATCAAGGTGTAAGCAAGGGGAATGAAGAGCTTTGTTTTTCTTTTACAATTATATCCTTATTTTAATTATTATTATTATTATTATTATTATTATTATTATTATTATTTAAGTTAAATAAAATAAATATTACTGAAAACAAATTAAATAATAATAATAATAGCAAAAAAGATGAGATCTTAATTTCAAAAATTCAATCTACAAATAAAAAACTGGTGGGTAAGCATTACATTTTATGGGTATTTTTAGGTTTTTAAATTTAGACAATAATATAATTGTAAAAAAAAAAGATATTACCCTTCCTTCCCCTTGCTTACACCCTAATTCGGGATGTAAGGAAACAAGGTAAAAAAGCAGTAAGGGAACTTTACCCCCCTTTCTCCGTACCCTTCATTTACACCCACCTTCCCAAACAAGGGTAAATGCTAACCCTCCCCCTCCCCCTCCTTCTCCTTGCTTCCCCTTCCCTAACCGTCTTCCAAACATAGCGTAAGATCCTTTACCTCCCTTTTTAAGTGTTTATCCAAATTCTTCTGGAACAACAAACCATTACCATTCCTCCTTGAGTGAAAAGCACCAACGGAGCATAACAAGATTTTATTATTTATGGTGATTAAGAATCAGGAGGATATGATACCAAAAAAAAAATCTTATTTTTCCTTAATTCTTGATTGTGAGGGAGAATTAGAAGAGGTAAAGTGTGAGGGAAGGAGATGTAGCCTAAAATTCTTCAATTTATCAAGTTCATAATTTACGTGGGATAATACAACCACTAATTAACCTTGAAAGTACTAAGAACTCCAAGCTTGAACACCACTATTTTCATCGTACTCAAGTGCAACCACACTCCCATTTTCATAATTTGTAAGCCTATCTTTTTCTTTGTTCGTCAATATCAGAGCTACAAGCATTAAGATTAGACTCATCTCCATTACAATATTGAAATTCCAAGAGCAAGCAAATTTTTCTTATTAAACCTAAATAAATTTTCATACCCATCTTCCTAAACACAGTTAGAGATAGAGAATACAATAAAGAACAAGAATAAGAAACATAATATAGAAAAGTAACTTACAGATGATGTGAGAAACAAGTTCAAGATAAGATTGATAATCTGCCTTGAAAAAAGAGGATAAAGAAAGGAAACTTAAAGATATGTGGTGCATGATTGAGTTAGGTATGTAATGAATTTAATGGAAATCTTGAGATGAGAAATAATATTTGAAATAAGATCTTGAATTTGTCATGAAGAAAAAGGATACAGAAAAAAGATTTAAAGATTTATGGTGAGCGATTAAGGTATGAAGTGAATTTCATGGAGATCTTGGGATGAAAAATTAGTTTAGAATAAGATTTTGAATCTGCCATTAATTAATGGAGAAAAATAAGAAGCACCTAAAATAATTTCCGGTAGAGGAGGAAGAAATTTTATTTAATTACGAAAATTTTAAGCAGGAGGGAAGAGTTTGTTGTGATTAAATAGTTATAAAAGGAGTCCAATTAAACTGCTACGTGTTTCATTTCAATAGGTTAAAATGGACACATCATTATCTACCATTTTTTTAGTAGGTTAGGACAAATTGTTAACATTTTTTTATCGGGATAACAACACTGTTGTTAATCCAATATCTTTTTTTTAATTAAATCCTATAAAAAAATATTTTTACAATCAAGTTCTATAAGTTTTTAAAAGACTTTTCGTTAGTTCTATCCGTCAGTCAAAACAATTTTTCATTAGTCAACCCTTAAAATTAAACTTTTTTTTTACATTTCAGTCCTAATTTTTTTTAAAAAAAATATTATTTTTGATATTTTAAATAAATAATATTTTTATTTTTATCTTTAACTTATTCTATTATATTCAACTTTTATAATTACTATATAACTCAGTAAAATAATTTTTAAAAGTAAAATTTTAAAAAATATTAACAATGATAATGAAAACTACTTAAACAAACTTCAAATTTAAATTAGGTTATTTTATAAGAAATATTTGAACAATAAAATAAATGAACATATTTTAATTGTTATAATAAAATATAATTAATTTAAGGTAAAATATTATAAAATTTTCTATTTTATTTTAAATTAATTATATTTTATAATAAAAAATAAAATTATTAATTAAATTTTTTTTATTCAAATATTTATTCCAAAATAGCCTAAATAAATAAATAAAAATATTATTTACGTAAAATATAAAAAAATGACAAATTTTTATAGTTTTAGGACTGAAATGTAAAAAAAAATTTGATTTTGAGTGTTAACTAACAGAAAATTGCTTTGACTAACAGATCGGACTAACGGAAAATTTTTTTAAACCTTATAGAACTTGATTGAAAAAAAAAAATTTAGTAGGACTTAATTAAAAAACGATATAATTTATAGGACTAACAACATTGTTATCCCTTTTTTTATCCTATAAAACTTAATTTTTTTAAAAATCTTTTTAGAACTTAATTGTAAAAGATTACAAGTTTTTAGAACTTATAATATTATTATTAGGGGTGTGCATGGCTTCCGAAATGACTGAACCACAAATCGAACCGACCCAATTCGGTTTGGTTTGATTTTTTAACATTTTCGATTTTTTAGAATTGAACCAAATTTTGGTTCGATTTGGTTTTGCATATAAAAATTTGGTTAACCGAATTAACCGAACCAACCGAATTTTTATTTTTTATTTTTATATATTTCAAAATTTTTTAAAAAATATATAATAATTTAATATAAAAATAATTAATAATTTTAAAAATTTTGGTTCAGTTCGGTTTTAGGATTGGTTTGGTTCGGTTTGGTTTTCAATTAACTTTATTCAGTTATTTCGGTTCAGTAAGAAAAAACCCCCAAAACTGACCGATTGCATAACCCTAGTTATTATCCCTTTATTAATTTATAGTATATATGCCCTTGTTACCATACAAACATTTGTATGTATATAAATAGAATTAGAACAGTTGCATTAATCTTTATTTTATTACAACAATTAATTATTTTTGTATATCAATACTTACCATATGTATTAATAGTTATAATTAAATAAGTATTAATACGATGATTTTGATTGTTGGGAATTGACCACTTCAACTGAAAAGAAAAAAAAGCAGTTGTACTAAAGAATGACTCATAATTTTAAGGGAAAAATATAAATAATTACCATGTGGTTTCACTTATTTTCACTTAAGGGTCTTTTGGTTCATATTCCGGAATCGGAATCGAAATCGAAATTGGAATGGAGGAGAATCGGAAAGGGAATAAAAATTTTAATAAAGTGTTTGGTTTACTAAGGAATCAGAATCAAAATATATATATATATATATATATATATATATAATATTTGTAGGAGGCAGGGTTCAGCGCGCACCCAAGTGTTCGGCAACCACGGCACTGTGCGGGCTCAAAGCCCACTAGGAGTACAACTTAGGCCTCTTAACAGGCTTTGGTTGGAGAATGGAGTCGCCACCTGGGTGAAATTCAGGAACTCTTTTACTGCAACTGGATCCCGCGGAGGGAGCCCAGTAGCCGTCCTCAGAGATTGGGTCCGAAAACTGGGTATGGACTTTTTAGTGGCCCACCCGACCTTGCAATCGGCCTCCGTTTGTGTTTTATATTTTATTATTTTTTGTTATCTAATTATCCCTTTAATTACATGCAAATGGCTATTTTGATCCAAATAATTTTTAAATTTTACATTTTAGTCCAAGTTTATTTATTAAGTCTGATTTCATGCGTTTTAGTCCCTCGATCCATACATTCATACACCATAAACATAAATTACAATAATAATGGTAAATAATATAATAAAAATAATTAAAAGAGCACACAAAGAAAAGGAGGGAGGATAAATGAATTACATCTCTTTTTCACATAAGTTAAATAAAATAAATAAATAAATCCCAATATTAATTTCCAAAATAATAGAAATAGTTCTGTCATTACATGAAAATATTTAGATCTCCAGAAATCCTATAAAAATTAAGAAATTAATGGACAAAATAATATATAAAAAAATGAAAATTATTCAACTGGGATACAGGGGCGTGCGCCTCTACTCCATGGAGAGGCGCATGCCCCTATGAAGGGGAGGTGGCGCCTTTGCAAGGAAGGTGTCGCCCTCCCAGTAACGGTCATTATTTTAAATTTTGTCTAAATCCATAGAGGCGTGTGCCTCATTGAGCTAGAGGCATGCGCATCATTGAGCCAGAGGCGTGCGCCTCTACGCATAGGTGCATGCCCTCTGATTTTCTGCATAAACTTATTTTTTATAAAATTTAAACCACACACACTGAATTTTCAAGAGACAGTATAGTAAAGACACCAAATAACAGAAACTTGTACCACAACTCTCAGTAGCAGTGAATGTATTACAACTAAAAGAAATAAAATATGAGATTATTATAACAAGTTAAAGATTTAAATAAAGAGAAGAAAAAATTACTGAGAAGCTTGAATTGAAAGTAGTTTGGCCCTCATATTGATTCTAGAACACCCTTCTTCTTACTTCAGGAATCCCGAATTCAGGCCTTTTATTTAGTTTTTCTTCTGTTTTTCGTTTCTTTTTTTCTCTTTTTCCTTTCTTTCTTTTTTCTTTTTTTCTCTCTCTAAAAAAGTCTCCTCTTCATAAGCTCCCCCTCCCTCTCTTTATTCCTCAATCTCTTATTCAATCACTCCCTCAATCTCTTCACATTCCACAAACGTATTTTTCAAAAGTGTCAGAGTGGTGGTTGAGATAAGGTGGTTGAAGCACTGTCAGAGAAATATGTTTCTCTTCTACAGAGTCGCACGCCCTCTATTCTGAAGAGGCGTGTGCCTCTACGGTGAGGCGTGCGCCTCTAACTTTCCTGAAGAGGGACTGCCTCTTTAGGAAGAAATGGGCTTTCTTTGGGCCATGTCTTGGGCCTAGCTTATTGGGTTATGTGTTTGGGCTCTTCGCAAATGGGCCTGAATCGGGTTCCTTGGTAAATTGGGCATACTTATCATTTTTCATCATTGGGCTTTTCTTGACTGGCCGACTAAACTAGGTGTTCACAGTTTGCCCCTTTGATTTTTTGAAAAATCGTTTAAAAGTAATTTTAAATTCATTTTTTCAAAAATTAATATGCATGTGACAAATGCCAAGAGGATATTCTTCGATTTTGCCATTCGATTTCTGTACCGTCAGCCTCAGGGTACAACCCGAGAGGTTTCATTATTTATTGCCATCTACCTTGATGTTCTAAATTAAGAGGCTTCGATTTTTATACCGTCATCCTCGAGGTACAACCCGAGAGGTTTAACTTTATCACCGTTATCCTTGATGTCAAAATCAAGAGGCTTCGATTTTCGTGCACCGTCGTCCTCGGGGTACCACCCGAGAGGCTCGAATTTTGATGCTTCGCATCTCGATTGAATGCAGCCTACAAATTCTTTAACAAAATTCAATTTCAAAATGTTAGTTAACACTTGATACTTTAGGTATCAATAAGTAATTTTCCTTCCAAAGGCCAAAGTGGCAATTCACCAAATCTATATATATTTCAAATTCAAATCATTTTCTTCATTTCTTTCTTTCTTTCGTGCCTCTTTTCTTCTTTCTTTCATTTCTTATTTACTTTACCATAGATCCTACCGATCGTATACCGCCTCTTCCTATTTAGTCTGTTGTTGCTCCCAAGGCTAAAGCGCCTCGTTCACTAGGATTCAAACCTGAGGATGATCTACCATTGACGCCTTCTCTCCATACCCACAGTTGATCTTGTGCCACAAGAGAGGTTAGTCATTTTTTACCCACTTTTTTTTTTATCAAAAATAGGACTGGGTCAGTTAGTATTAGGTGTATACATGCTTAATCTACTGAAAATTTGATAGAAAACTAGGCAAAATTGGATATTTTTGAATCAAACTTTTCGGCCTCCCGCGCTGTAGAGGCGGCGCCTCTACGGCTCAGAGGCGTGCGCCTCTATAAGCTGTAGATATTGCGCCTCTGCATCACAGAGGCATGTGCCTTCACATCACAGAAGTACGCACCTTTACTTCGCAGAGGCGTGCGCCACTATTTTACAGAGGCGTGCATCTCTACTTCATAAAAGCACGCGCCACTGTAAGGCAGAGACAACAGTTTCATTTATTTTTTAATTTTCTTTAAATGCATAAATTAAAGACTTATCTAATACTCCCCTCAGTTTGACCAGCATGCCCTGAAGGGTGCTGGCAATGCTACCGGTGCCCGAGAGTGGTATGACAAGATGACGGATGTGATTAGGCTGAGGATCAGGGATACTAGCTTTAAGCCTTTCATGTTGGCACTTTCTACCACTGTTGGTCGCCATGACCTCAACGGTCTCTATGCCTTGATGTAGCGGTGGATAGACTCTACGCACACCTTTCACCTATCGGTTGGGGAGCTCATATTAGATCCGATTGCTTTTGCTACCATCACAGGCATGGCATGTACTGGGGATCCAGTGCCGTTTGACCGCTGCCTCAAGCCGATGACCCCTATTCACGTTTGCTACATTGAGCGATTGCTTGGCATGGTTCTCGCCATGAAGGGAACCCATACAGTCAAGTTTGACTTGATCTTCATTCATTACTCCAGCATCAGACAAGAGGACATTACCACCCCATGATAGATCGATCAAGTAGTTTGAGCTTTCATCTTCTACTTGTTGGGCACTACTCTTTTTTGCGATGCTGCCAGCTCGGTGGATCTAGTATTTTTTATAGCTCTTCTAGATGTAGACCGTATCCATACATACGATTGGGGGTCTGCTGCCCCTACTTACTTGTACTGGAGTATGGACGATTTCATCCGAGGAGCTCATCGATTCTGTGGCTTCTAGCATGCCACAAGTGTATGTCTTAATCTCTCACTCTCTTTTATTTTATTTTTCTCTTTTGTGTGTTCTCTATCATGACCCTTTTTTTTATTTTGACTTATGCAGGTTTGGGGCTTAGAGATGGGCCTTATTCGAGGGGTGATGCCCGTAGCCAGAGTCTTTCCTACGTTGAGCTGATGGGGCTCAAGCCGGACTAGAAGGCAAGAGATGTCCCAGGTTCACCTCCATCATACCTACCTTAGCAGACTTTCTTGGGATAAGGTAAATCTGTAAAAAAGAAATAAAATTGGTTAGAATTTTATTGACACATGTAAAGTTCCAACTTAACTTGAGCCTTTTTTCATTTAATTAGGTTATAAGGACACCGTGGGGACCTAAGGATGGCTGGACTGACGCCATGATCCGGTCTAGACCATTGGTCGATAGGAGGATCCTTTTTATGGGGCCCTTTCAGAGGATGTACTTCTTGGGGGAGCGTGTTCTAGAGTTGACGTTAGGTCCTGGATGGAGACGTGTGCCTATAGCTCCTCTTGCCATGTTTTGGGCACATTTGCTGATGGATAATGACCTAATACGGGTTTTGAGAGGAACTTATTCTATACATCGAATCACTGTACGACAGCCCGGCGTTTATAAGGCATTTATCAAGGATCAGCTACTGCCGGAGCTTCCGTTGCCCGACATTGTCACTCGGGTATGCCTTATATGCTTTACGATCGTAAGATCTAATCACTACCTTACGATTTTCTAACTTTTTTTCTTTTACAGCTTCGTCCTAGAGGTACTGGTCCTCAGATCAAATCAAATCTTCACTGCTTGGTGAGTAACCTGCTTAGTGGGCTCGAGTTTATTCCCCCGCTGTTGATGATAGGCCGAGTACTTCTCATACCCCACCTCGGAGGGCTTTTGAGACTGGCCCCATCACCTCGTGTGCCCCCTTATGGAGGATCCCTCACGCCGGTCCTTCTTGTTTGTATGGTATCTTTCCTTACTTGCCAGAGCCCACTGCTAGATATTGGGGCCCCTCTAGCAGGATATCTCAAACTTTATTGACTCTAAACCCCAACATATTTCCATCACCTATACCTCTTACTGTTACCCATGTGAGTATTATTCATGCTCTTATTCTCTTATTTGCTAGTTGTAGAAAAATATTAACGCTGACATGGTTTGTACATTTGTACTTATAGATTCCTAAAGAGCAGGATGAGCATATATATGGCTTATTCGAGGCCCAACAAGTCCTCATACTTCATATCTCGGATGAGTGGAAGGTATGTCATTATTCCTATCCTATATGTATGCATGTTAATATGATTTTACTTACCTATTTCCTCTTTCTATTTGAATAGGCATATTGTGCAGGTCTGGAGGCCAATAACAGGTTGCTCTGCTAACAGCTTGTCGACCTTTGGATGGTGAGTGGAGATAAGGATGAGGCGGATGATGATGATGATGACGATGATACTGGCAGGGATGACGAGGTGGCTGGCAGGGATGACGAGGTGGCGGGCGGGGATGACGAGGTAGCTGGTGAGGATGACCAGGATGATGAGAAGACTAAATCTGAGTAGGACTAGATTGCAAACTTAGGATTAGTTAGAGCATAGATAGGCTATTTGGTTTGACATTTCAGGATATCGATTTTGTACACAACATACTTGATTTATATATATCAGTGCATTTTGTTCCAGTACACTGAGGCACCTCCTCAGCACTGAAGCGTCGCCTTAGCTCATTGAGGCACCTCTTCAGTGCTCAGGCACCGCCTCAGTGTACTGAGATGCCTCTTCAGCGTTGAGGCATCACCTAAGTGAGTTGTAGACAAGCTGAAGCACCCGAAAACCTCCATTTTTGCACATTTTGATCAATTTCTAACACCAATACAACATCTAAACAAGAAAACACATGCAAAGAGTCTATTCTAGCCTCTAAACTAATCAAATTATCATAATAAGCAATTCTATCAAAATTCAAAAGTTTGAAGTAAAACAAAATTAAATTCATTTACCTCAAATGCTTGAATTCAACACAAATCTTGATTTTAGAAGTATAAAGTTAAGAAATTGAAGTTGTTTGCTTGAAAGAATTTGAGTAGATATTGAAGAAGAAAGAAAAGAAAGAAAGAAGAAGAAAAAAAATGATGAAGAAGCCATGAAAATGAGAAGAAAGCTTGGAAAGGAGGAGATGCTACAGTGCTCTCCGTTTTTTTTTTAAAAAAATAAATAACCATTTAGTTCTCAAAGTATTTTTCAATAACCTAATAGGTCCCCAAAATTTATTTTCTACTCCTATTAATCACTATAAGTTAGTTAATCTTAAGAACCGAATATTACAGGTGCAACTTCAGTATTGAAGTCCTCTTCCTCACAGAGTAAAAGTCCATACAAAGCATCATATGTAATATCTTCTGAGCGTTGTTGAAGAGAGCGAATAAAGGGTTTATAGGCAGAACTTAACCCATTGATGATAAGTTGCACCAAATCAGACTCAGAAACAAATTATTTTAGGTCGCCAATTGATCATATATGGCCTTGGCACGTTGTGTGTACTAGGAAATAGATTCAGAACTCTCCTTTGTTAATTTGAAAAGGCGAGATTTAATGGTTCTAGCATGAGCTTTTGAACCGGCAGCATATGAATTTGCTAAGTGTTCCCACGTAATCCTAGCCGTCATGGCACAAACAATTTGCGGGATATAAGCTTCTGATATAGAACCAACAATACAACTGAGCATAAGTTGATCTTCCCGAAACCAAGAATGATAGTTGGCATTTGATTGATTATTGTCAAGAAAAAGAGCAGCGCGTTTGATTGAGCCATCAACATAATTAGCAAGATTATAGCTATATAAAAGAGGAAGAAGTTGTGCTAATTTTCATAATAAATAATTTGTAGAGTTTAATTTACTTGGCAGTTGATGAGTTATATTTGGTAAGGATTGAAGAGAGGTGGTTGAAGATGTTGTTCCAACCGAAATAGGAATTGCAGTAGCAATTGAGGAGGTTGGAGCAGTGAGTTGATGATCAACCATTGCTAAAAAAAAACTAGTGGTTGTTAAACCATAATATGCTCTGATAACATGATAAGGCAATTGAAAAAAATTGTAACTTATATTAAAAACTGATGAGCGATGTACAATTTATATAGCCATACAACAGATTACTGTTATCGAAATATATCTGATATAACAACTATTTGAAAATTAAAAGAATAAATCAACTATATCCTTATCATACCTCTCAACTTACAAATTAACTTTGAGGGAAGAACCGCTTATTCATTATGTCTATGTCCGAATCAATTCAATTCTTTTATGTTCATGAGCTTCTCCTACGTCAAATCTCACACTTTAAGCAGAACATGATAATGTTTTCTTGTTTTAACACTCAAATAATAGATAACGGACGAGTGCTTAATCCAAATCAACATGAGAATGCTGGGCGGCGGCAACAACAACAATAAAAAAAATTATAATGACTGTTGCTATTATAAAAACTTTATACATAACAAATAATAATAAGCAATGGGTATGTTATGTTGGTGGAATGTACTTGAGAAAAAAACATGAATAATTAAATAACTACTCTACACATGAGCTTCGTGAAAAATATGAAGTAAATGTGATGTGCCCAAAGTTTTCCAGTCAACACTGTTCTGGGCATGCACACTCTGACACTTCAAAAACTCACTTATTCTTCTTTTATTTTCAACTCCAACCCAAAGAATGAATTGGTAAGCTTTAACTTTTTCTACCCTAAAAAAAAAAAAAAAAAAAGATAAACCTTCACTTTCTTTAACACTGGGAAACCAGTAGAATTTAATATATAGCTCTTTCATAAAAGAATGGGATGATTTTTTTCATTATAATTATTTAGTTGTATAATTAATCAACTATATATTAGCACTGTATTTTCTTCATTTATTTTTTTATTTATTGAAATT
>CATIWO010104191.1:0-15587 GCA_949673435.1 Macaranga tanarius | reverse complement strand
ATTTTTATTCATTTAAATATTTTAAAAATATATTATTACAAAAAATTATAATTTTATAATAAATTATTTAGTAAATAATTTATTTTAAATTATTTTAATGAATAATTTAAATTTATACATTGTATTTTTAGAAATTTTTTTAGATTGTTTAGGTTCGTTTAAGCTCGTGAACACTTAGCAACCTAATAAGCTCAGCTCGTTTATAAATGAGTCAAACCTAAGCTAGCCAAAGTTCGGTTCGGCTCGGCTCGTTTACACCCTAGCGACCGTATCTTTACCGTTATCTTAAAGGTAGAATTTAAAATTAAAAGAAAATATGGTCCACCATCAAAATCAAAAGCCTATAAATAAATATAAAAAGTAAAAATTAAATAACGTCTCTTCTTCCTAATTTTGGCAACAAAATTAACTCCAACTTCATTTCCATGTCTTGATGTCTACAGCAGCAGCTCCATCTTCATCTACAAATGATTAATCAATGCTCATCTTTCTTGTTCTTATCTTCATCGCTTTTATTGTTTTTATCACTCTCCAAATTCTTCTTACTCAATCCTCTACCCACCCTAACTCTAAAACCCTCATCCCTTCCTCCTTCCACGACGTGGTTGATTCATTCGCTAGAAGAGTTTGCATTGTCTTTATTTTTTTATTTTTAGAAAAAAAATTATTACATTTGGGTTTTTTGGTGCATAGCTAAGTTTTTAAATTGATATCTCTTTTTTCTATTTTATTAGAGAGCATGCAAATGTTCCTCATCTAATTTTTTATTGCTTATAATTGAAAAAAAAATCCATAAATGAGCTCTTTTACAATGTCTTTCTTTCTTTGCTCGATTTTTTTAATTTTTGTTGAATATATATGTTTTATTTGCATTATAAATAGAAAGAGTCATTTTACAGTACAAATAGTTGTATCTATTAGGGGCTGATGAGCACAAATCTGCAAGTGCACAGAATCGTATCAAGTAGTAATAAAAATATCATCACACAGAGATTGTAAATTGAATACTGAAATACTAACTATATTCGTTTGTTTAGACACCGAGATAGAGTTCAGATTCTATAAAAACTAAAACCGAATCAAAATAAAATAAAATTCAAATTCAAACAAATTTTAAAAGCTAGGGTTCTTATTCTCAATTGGACCATTTCATAAGATTGATTAACCAACTAGATCTATGCTATTTCTAATTCATTTTGAAGGAATCTTATAAACCATAGGTTTTCCTCTCAGATAAACCTATGATTAATTGGGAATTAATTAACACTAAGTTCACTGGCTCTCACCAACCTAATGCCTTTTAAATTCAATTTTAAAATATAACATTTTAATCAATACTAACCACTTAATTGTCTCTTAACTAATTAAGCAATCAATAGGTCATTGCCTAATCCTACAGAACCTATTTCTCGATTAAGTCTATAGTATTAATTCAATTTTAGGGTGATCAGTCCTAAAATGACATTAAGCACAACAATAACTAATGATTTAGATTTAGCAACCTAACATTAATCACAATAAGCACATGGTCAATTCAGAATAAGAACCCTAAAAAGGAATCTAGCCACTCATATTAAAAAGAAAAGAAAATAATGGAGAAATGAAAATAATTCTCAACATAATGAATAATAAAAGACTTGATACAAGAAAAATTCCCTTCCAAATGATGTAAGGAAGCCTTGCTCTTCTAACTTCAAGCCAAGTATCTCCTCTCACTAAGAACTAAAAACAAAACTAATGTATTCTGAAAAACAAAATGAATAAAATACAAAAACAAGAACAACCTTTTATGAAAAAATAAATGGTTCTATTAAAGACCTAGACATCTAGTGAGAAAGGTAATCTAAACCCTTTCAAACTCTATCTAATCAAGAACTAAAAGATAAGCTCATTCCTATCCAAACTTCATATGAAAACCATCATCTCGTTGGCTGCCACATCAGTTATGTACGGGTGCGCAGGAAAATAGCATGGTTGCGCAAAAGAGCAACTCTGAACTTTTTGTAATCAGGCACGCCCGTGCACGATTCTTGTACAGCCGTGCACCTCTGTAGCACCACAAAATCCAAACTCAGGCACCACCAAGCACCAATTAAGCACGACCATGCACGATTCCAACACAAATAGCTCCTCTCCTTAACTCCTAAGCTCATTCAACTGCAAGACTTGATCTCAACCTCATCCCAATGCATCCTACAAAACACAAACTTAAACAAATCTCATCTATTGAACATAAAAACAGCTAAATCCTAATAATTAAAATAAACTAATAAAACTAACTAAATTAACTAAAAACTAACTAAACATGCAACTACTAAACTAAAATGTAAGAAATAAAGTGCTCAAAATAAGACATTTTTCACATCATCAGGGCTAGGTGATTTTTCTCTTTCTACTGTATTTTCTATTTTTGAAACTAAATTAAATTAAATTAAATTAAATTAATTTGGGCGTAACTGAAAAAGTTAAAAAGTAATTATTTGAGTTGGCTATCAAGTATTTTTATTTTAATAAGGTCAAATAGGTATATCAACATATTTCATTTGTTTTAATGACTTTGGACTAACATTTAACACTTTTTAAACTTATAGAAATTATTTTTTTTAAAAAAAAAATTCTTTTAGACTTATTTGTAAAATTTAAAAATTTATAGGACTTGGAAATTGTTATTTCTTTTTTTTTGGCTATTACTATGGATATTGTTATAGGACTCAAATAAACTTTTTAAACACATATATGTATTTATATAAATGAATTTTTTATTTAAATTTAAATTAGAGAAATTATTATCTACTTTTTTTGAATGAAAATTATTGTATACTTTAGGTATATTTTATACTATTATATCAATGACTATAATTAATTAAAAATTAATTTACCGATTTCTAATTTCATTTATATAGATACACACATTTATACCAAGATTCCTTTTTCTAAATTTATAGTTTAACAAAAGCGTAATAGCATTTTTAGTTCTAAATATTTTGCTATTTTTACAAATTGATCCTAATATAGATATTTTTTATATTTAAATCTTATAAATTATAAAAAGGCTTTTCCAATAGTTTTTCATCAACCAACTCTTAAAATTATTTTTTTTATATTTCAACCTTAAAATTAAAAAAGAATCATATTTTAATATTTTATCTAGATAATAATAATATTTTTTATTTGGATAACAATATTTTTAGTCCTAAAAATTATATCAATTTTACTATTAAGTCATACAAGAAATATTTTTTACAATTAAGTTTTAGTAAATATTTTTTTATTTTTAACTTATTTTATTATTTTATTTTCATAATAACTGAAAAATTCAATAAAAGTATAATAAATGATTAAATATTTTTCATAAATCAATAATTTATTTAAACTAAATTATATTAAATTTGAGATTTAAAAATAATTGATTTAATTAAGTAATTGACTACTTAGTTCATAATGTAAGGATTATAAATTATTGTCTGAACTATAGTAAATCTTCTAGAATATAAAAAATGAACTGAAAATTTTTTCTCAAAAAGATAAATTAGAGAGCATTAAATAAAAATAGTATGTTATATATGTCGTCACTGAGAAATCCTGTAGGTAAAAGTCACTTTTTGAAAGATGAGACGATTTTATCTTAAATTAATTATATTTCATCACAAAAAATAAAATTATAAGTTACAAAAATATGTTTACTGATTTGATTTTTCAAATAATTGTTGTAAAATATTTGAATTTGAAGAAATATTTTTAAGAAATTTTTATTTAATTTAAATATAATTGAGTTTAACAATTATTTAAAATCTAATACAAGTTGTAATATTGATAAAACTTATCGAGTTTATCTAAATATAAAAAATACTTATTCATTTATGATATATTAATTAAAATTATATATTTAAAAAATAATTTAAATTATATTTTATTTGTCATTGTTAATACAACTAATAATAATTTTTTAAAAATATAGTTTTTATTTTCAAATTTTTGTAAAAAATTATATAATTCTAAAATTTTGTTGTAAAAGTGGCAAAATTTGAGGACTGAAAAAGTAAAACAGTCTACCTAGGGAAATTGAAAAATTTCACAAAAGCAACTGGATATGATGACATGAATGAATGAAGGCAGCCAAAAGAAAAAATAAAAAATAAAAAAGGATTCTTCACTTTTGACGGTTCAAACAGAATCCAGTCCTTAAAATTCGGTCCCCATTCCCCACCTTACCAAACCCACCAAAATATGATTGAAAATTGTTCCCTACTGTAACTATGTTATACTTGATATATATATTCAAGAATTTCTTTGGCACCAACATTTATCATAGGTTAATTTTATATTATTTAGTACTCTTATAGAAGCTATATAAATAAAATTAAAAGGAATTAAATTCTTACTTTTAAAAAATTATTTAATTAATTTTTTATAATATATATTATATATACTGAAGTCTAAAAATATTATTAGATTTATGTCAATGCCGCAGTTATTTTGCTAAAGTAAATGCATTTTATTAATAACGACCTTTAAAGTTATCTAAAAATCTTTCTATGCTCTTCTCAAAAAAAAATTCTATGCTATATTTTTTTTTGATAAGCATCTTTCTATGCTATTTAGTATTATTATTATTATAAAAAATTTAATATTAAAATGAACAATAAAATTTTATTTTATTAAAATTATTTAATTATATATTTTAAAATAATTAAATAAAATACATATTAATTTCGCACAAAAATACATTTTCATACAAATTTAATTTAAAAATTATTAAATTAATTTTTATTTAATAATTATAATTAAACAAAAAATTATTAAATATTTTTAATTCTTACTTATATAAATACAAATATATGCACCAAATTAAAGGTCGTGTGAGATTTAAATTATGTCATCACCTATTTAAAAAAAATAACTATTCCGTCCATATTTATATTATATGAGCTTGTTATGAAAATTCTATAATTACTTTATTTTAATTTAATTTTATTTTTATTTCTGTAGGATGAAATTATTTTTTATCATTATGATAAAGTAGATTACAAATAACGATGGAAAGCACCAAAAATAAATAACAAAATTATATATTACAAATCTAATAATTTTCTTTTGGCACCCGCCGCATTCCCTCTAAGCAGCCTGCACCCACTCTTTAATTCCCTCTCATTCTTCCACCACCGCACAGCCTCTGTACTCCTTTACCTTCACAGGTTTCTTTCTTTTTTCTTTTTCTCTTTCTCTTTTTATTTATCACTTTCTTGGTATCTTCAAATCTTTTAATGCCTCTTGCAGCCTCTATTCTTTTATATTGTTAGTACCCTTTTACGGGATTTTCTTGAATCTGTAGTTTATATGAGCTTTCTTGCTGTTTCTGATAGCAGAATCTTTAACTTGTTTTTTTTTTTTTTTTTTTTTTTTCTTTTCCAGAAATATAAAGGGTTGAAAATGAAATCTGCTTTATGTTATTTGGATCTTGCAAATCTTTCTGTTCAGGGTGTTAGGTGTAACAATGGTTCTTCTCATAATTTATTTCTTACTAAACCAATTCTTGGAGTTGGTTTTGTTACCAAGAATGAGAATCACAATGTTCAAGAATCTTATTGTCCTTGTAAAAGAAAAAAGATTGTTGTTTCATCTAGCCATTTAATGCCTGGACATGTAGAGGGTTCTTTCATGGGCAAGAAAAGGTTACAAGAGCCCACCAAGAAGTTGGAATTTGTCAGGACACTGTTGATTGATAATTATGATAGTTACACATATAATATTTACCAAGAACTATCTGTTATCAATGGAGGTGATTCTTTTTCTTTTTTTTTGTTTTTTCTCTCTGTTTTGTTCTTATTTTTGTTATTGCTGTTGAACTTGGTTTGATTTCTCTTTATTTGGATTTGTTAATGCATGTATCAGTGCCTCCTGTGGTGGTGAAGAATGATGAGTGGACATGGGAGGAAGTGTGTTACTACTTATACGAAGAAAAAGCATTTGATAACATTGTTATATCACCTGGTCCTGGTTCTCCAACTTGTGCAGCAGATATAGGTATGTTACATTGGAAATCTGTTCTTTTCTTCATTTCACTTTTGTTGAGTGCTGCAATTCAAATGTTATATGTGAAAACACAGCTTGGTTATATTTGGATTAGTTACTTAGGCCTGAAATATGTGAAGACTTAGACATGATAGGATATTCTTCATTGTGGCATTCTATTCTAATTCACATGATTGTCAGTCGAATTGATGTAATTGACAATGTTGTTAAATGTTGCGAATGTTATTGTTGAGATCTTGCAATGCCTGGCAATGCAGTGAAACATATTATGGTTGAATTATTATTTGAAGTCCACCCTTCTTGCCATTATAAATTTGTATGCTTTTGCTCTTTATTGGCACAATGATGACTTTAAAACTAGAGTGGCAATTAGTTTGCGTTCACATGTTTATTTTTTTAATAATTTGGGTGAAGTTTATGCGAGTTCATTTCAGAGTCCATTTGACTCTTACAGGAATATGTCTTCGATTGCTGCTTGAGTGCAGGGATATTCCTATTTTGGGTGTTTGCCTTGGACACCAGGTATTGCTATTATGTAATTTATTGCTCACTCTTTATCTTTCCATTTGTTATCGTTTGGTTTCTAATTTCAGAGGGCAAATATATAACTGCAATATACTGTTAAATTGAATATGGATTTTAATATGACAGGCTTTGGGTTTCGTACATGGTGCTCAAATTGTCCATGCTTCTGAACCAGTTCATGGACGCATGAGGTAGGTGAATAGTTTTTAAAGGTTGTCTTGACAATTTGATGTCAACTGTTCATTTATTTTCATATCTTGTTCTCAAATGTATGTTAGTGGTTTCATATTATGAATTGAATCCACGTTTTGAATGGTGTTGTTGCCGTCTATTACTTATCCTGCACAGTAGAAACTATTGTGTGGCTGTTAATTTGCTATAATTAGTTATTCATGTTTTATGTGCATTTACTTTCCATTTTATTAACATCATGCTTGTGCTGCAGTGAAATTGAGCATAATGGGTGTAGGCTTTTCCATAATATACCTTCTGGCACAAATTCTGGATTTAAGGTCAGTCTGTCTACTTAAGAGAAAAGGTTATATTTTGCTTTGCTTTCCATGGAAACTTCTTGTAAGAGCCAGCCCTCCCCCCCCTCTTGTGTTGTCTAGTAAAATTTTATCATCATTATTTATGAAGACAGTTAAAAGACTGATTCCAGTAAAAAAGAGTAGCCTTTTATTTTCTTCTTATGAACTCATTGGAAGAGCACTTGTGACTTAACACAGGAAGGCAACTTGATTTGGACATTTGTAAACTTTTGATATTAGTCAAATCTAGATCACAATCTCTTTACCAAAGGACACATGAAAGAAAATTTTTCTTGCTTGCATTCTATATAATGGCGTCGTCGTCTTTTCGCAAGACTGGAAATGTTAATTACTGAGGGGGTTAGAGCTAGTCTCTTGGAATTGTTGGGACCCAAGTGGTGCTTATGTGCACACAACTAAATACTATTTACACTTTGAATAATACAGGTAGTTCGCTATCATTCTCTTGTTATAGATGCAGATTCACTGCCAAAGGAACTTGTACCAATTGCATGGACAACTTCTGCTGGCACTTATTCTTTCCTGGAGTCTCAGAGTTCTGATTGCATCCCTCATGCTTGTGATGGTCAGATTAAGCCAAGTATTTGTTTTGATGATTTTTCACCAGAACTAAATAATGGAGCTTCTAAGCATTTTAGTCACTCTGAAGAAGTGCAAAGCAAAAAAATTCTTATGGGCGTTATGCATTCTACAAGGCCTCACTATGGTGTACAGGTTTGTCACACTATCATTGTGTTGTTGTTAATTGCCCCTGATTTATTTTTCTGTGAGTGACATTCCTGACTTTTTCCACCTTCAGTTTCATCCAGAAAGTATAGCAACCTGTCACGGGAGGAAAATATTTGAGAATTTTAGGGAGATGACACAGGATTATTGGCAGAGGCTGAGGTCAACTTTTGTGAATGAGAGAAATGCCCTTTATGCTGGTAAACCAAAAGCTCTTTAACTCAATTTAGACTCTTTTTCAGTGAACATGTTATTGATCCCTTCATTACTACATTTCTCTATGTGCACCTGTATATGCATATTTTCTTTTTTTAAACGTTATGTACATTTTTTTGCACCAAATCAAATATGCCTGTTAGTTTTGGCTGCCCTGCTGGCACATTCATGCATGACAAGGTATAGGATTCTGATGTAATCTTGGGAAAATATTACTAGCATATTATTGTCTAACGTATCTGCAAGGCATAAGTGTTACAAACAATATAGTAACCGTAGTAGCACGCCATTACCACCTACATCCTATGTATGCATGGATCAACTGATACAGCCGAATCAGCCCCCTGTTGTGTTAGAGTCCTGACCACTCTCTTCCATTCTATTTGGCATTGCTTTGATGTGCTTGGACTTGCCTCATGTCTAGCTACCATCTGTTTCTGGATGTGTAAACTGTCAAGAGCTTTTAATTTCCTCTGAGCAGTAAATTTCTTTTAGCGTGCATGCAGGTGCCTAGTGCTAGTCAACTGTTTGGAGTTCCTAAAAGTGGGGTATTGGAATGCAATGAAGATGTAACACCATTTGGAGAAACTTCAAGAAGAAGAGGACAATTATTGGGCAATGTAGATGTGTCCAGGTTATTGAATTTTCCGGAATCAAGTGTTGGCATGAAGCATTTAAAGTTAAAATGGAGAAAGTTTGACAAATTGGCTGCACATGTTGGTGGAGCCAGAAATATATTTTGCAAACTATTTGGGGCTAATAAAGCTGAAAATACATTTTGGTTGGACAGTTCCTCAGTAGAAAAGGTTTTTCTTTCCTGCTCAGTTATCTATCAGAATAAACTTGCAATGCTCAGTGTTCTTGATTTTTACTATCTGCTAAGCTTCAGATTTGGTGCCTAATAATCATGGCTTCTTTAGTAGTGGTTTTATAATTTATAATCATCAAAGTATGCTTTGTGTTGCCTAATTCTTTGTCTTGTATATTTTTGTGTCAAATCATGAAGTCTTGCAGTCATCTATCTTACCACCTTAACCAAAATTTTCTTCCTGAAATTAATATTTGCAATTGAAGTGGGTAAATGATGTAGGGTGGTAGAACTCGAGCACTTGCTCTATATTTGTTTAATTGACTTCTTTTGCATTTTTGTGGCTTTATAATTAGACACCATGGTTTCAGTGTGTTTGTAAAGTTTAGTTTTGAAGTAATGCAAAGATTATTTGTGGAGCATACAGAGAAATGCCATACTTGGTGGATGTGTACTATTATCTCTGAATCTTGACCTCTATATTTTGACTTATACATGTGTGAATAGGAATGTGCATGTATAAATAGTATTCACTGTGTGCATGAAAATGTATTGCGGGCATTGGCATAGGTACAGAATTACCCTTAACAAAATCTAGTGCAAAAAATATTTACATGTAGTTTCAAACGAACTCGACCAGAATGCTTACTTCTCCTTTTGATGAGAGTTCATACTATAAAGGGAAGACAAGGTCCATAAAGCAAGGTAAGAAAACAGCCTATTCTATAAAATCCTCCATAGGTGTCTTATAGGTCTTCCAAAAAAGCAACCTCATGACAGTGCAAGCTTTATTATGCTGAAGCCTAAATGTTAGGTCAGGAATACGTTTAAATGCCACTTCTTCCCATCACATCCATCTTCAGGACAACCTAGTCATAGTTTTTCACTAATGTCTCTGATTGGAAGGCTATAGAAAGTCTGTTAAAGGAACTGAACAAAGACCAATTTTTTTTTTCTAGCAGGGGAAAATTGGGGGAAGGGGTATTGATGAAGTTGTCCAATGTGACCATGCATGGTTTAGAAAACAAGAATTGTTTAGATTAATTGAAATGGGTAGGGCCCAAGCAAGGGAGAACAATTTACATGCCTGTTAGGGTATAGTTTGAGCACCATATTCTGTGGCCTTTGTAAGTTTTATTTTGCTGTTTCTTAATGTTATAGTTATTTCCTTCTGCTTCAAGATATTTTAATCTTCTATTTTAGAGTTCTGATGTCTATTCATTATTCTGCTTAGAAAAGGGCACGTTTTTCATTTATGGGAAGTAAAGGTGGATCACTTTGGAAGCAAATGACATTTAGATTGTCAGATCAAAGGTTTGTTTACATTTTTTTGTCAACTCTTTTTCCATAAAACTTGATTCTTTTATCTTTTTTAAACTTTTTCATCACTGCCGTCAATTATGGGTCCAATGTTATTCTTTGGTTTTATACCTTCACTGTCAAGTTGTCCGTAGAGGCAGAGTTATTTTTGTAAACCAGCTACAAGATT
Organism: Macaranga tanarius; assembly: GCA_949673435.1. Classification (NCBI taxonomy): domain Eukaryota; kingdom Viridiplantae; phylum Streptophyta; class Magnoliopsida; order Malpighiales; family Euphorbiaceae; genus Macaranga; species Macaranga tanarius. Next base: position 5,239 of record CATIWO010104191.1, on the reverse strand, counting down.
TTGTAAAAAAATAATTGTAAGTGTAGCACTTCAGAGGAAGATGATGAATATGTTTTTGTTTCTCAGTGAAATGGCTTTTGAAGTTGGAGGTTTTTTATCAATTGAAGATGCTCAAGGCTCTAACAGCAGCATGTATTTGGAAAAAGGTTTTCTAGATTTTTTGAACCAGGTAACAATTGCAATTTTCTTTTAGGCTTATTGCACGCTGTTGTCATTTTTTGATGAACACCTCTTGTTGAACAATGCTGATATGATGGACAAACATACTTTTAACTAGATGAGTCAAGAATAGCATTATTGGTATGCCAATAATAAATTCTTTTTTTTTTTATTGAAATTAGAAGAGGACAAACGACATCCACTAGTTGGAGGCTGTGAGTATCTTGTAGAACTGGTTGCTGTCTTATTTCAAATCAGTTTTATTTTTCCTGGTTCTCTGAGAATCAGTCATGTGGAATCTAATTGCCTTCTGTAAGGAGCAACCTTATATGATGTTATTCACCTGGTCAAACCACTTAGGCAGTGTTTCATTATGACTAACAAGGAATTGTGAGTTATTCTGCTGGTGTTATAGAGTCATTGACAATCATGAATTATGTTATCCTTCTTCATCTTGCTGTATTATCAATTATTTAAATTCTTACCCCCACCAGGGTGTTGTGTGTGCATGTCTGTTGGGTAAGGATGTAGGAACAGGAACGGTTAACCACCCATGTTTTTGCCAAAATTTTGAAATCTGCATGGCCTTAGGTTATGTCTCCTAGGTGCTTTATTAAATACCAACTGTAAATTTATGAACAAAGCTTATAATTTATGTGGATGATCATCAACTTATATGATCCATGTTGCTGTGCTTGTGGTTAAGAACAAAAAGTTTTTTCCGTTGTTTTGGGTCCAGTTTCATTTTAACTTGTTAATTGTTTGTAGGAACTCCTATCATTTCATTATCATGAAAAGGATTTCGAAGGACTTCCGTTTGACTTTTATGGTGGATATATTGGTTACATTGGGTAAGTTTATTTCCAATGTATAGATTCAGTCTTGTCTGTTTGATGAATGAGTCTGTTTTGCTTTAAGACATTAGGCTCAAATTGTAACTGGTGCTGCAATTCCTAGTTTTATTTTATTGACAACCAGAATATACAAAATTAGTTTGCATCATAGAAATGCTGTTTTGACTAATATGACAATTGATTCATGCTTTCTTCATATGTTCTTTCATGTTTGTTATCTTAGTTAATATTTGACATGTATAGTGGTGTCTTGCTCTTTAACTTGCCAGTTTCTAATGTTATGCGATTGTTTTCTGCTCTTAATGGCTGTCTAAGAATTATTAAATGTATTCTTCTGTTATGACATTTGATAATTGCTCACTGTTAATTGGTGTCTTTTAATTGGCTGCTATACATTAGTAACATTAGCTTTGTAATTGTTTTTAGTGACCAAAAAGGGAGAAGAGGTTTTTTTCTATTGAAAAAAAGATAATTATCCCTCCAGTATGAAAAAATGTCTCCATTTTTTTTACCAGTCCAGAGAACTTGCATGGAAGGGGGAAATGGATTGTCCAATTTTAATCCAACTTGAGTTTATAGTTGATTTTGATGCCATACACAATCCTATGGAGTTTGGCATTAATATATTTTTTATTTTTCTTCAGGTACAACCTTAAAGTTGAATGTGGCATGTTATCTAACTGCCATAAGTCCACGACTCCGGATGCTTGCTTTTTCTTTGCTGACAATTTTGTAGTCATTGATCATTATTATGATGATGTTTATATATTGTCTGTACAAGAAGGAATTGATATCAATACCCAATGGTTGGATGATGTTGAAGAGAAGCTCCTCCACTTGGAACCATCTTCTGAGAGAAAGTTAGAGCAGCAGACTTCACAATCTGCACCATTTTTCCCATTCAAAGCAGGCTTTCTTGCTGAAAAATCTAGAGAGCAGTATATTAATGATGTGCACAAGTGTCTGGAATACATAAAAAATGGAGAAAGCTATGAGTTGTGTCTAACTACTCAGATGAGAAAAAGAGTTGGAGAGATTGATTCTCTTGGACTTTACCTTCACCTTAGAGAGAGCAATCCAGCACCATATGCTGCTTGGCTTAACTTTTCAAAAGACAATTTGTGCATCTGTTGTTCTTCCCCAGAGAGGTTCCTATGCTTGGACAAAAATGGTGTTTTGGAAGCAAAGCCCATTAAGGGCACCATAGCCCGTGGTGCAACACCAGAAGCAGATGAACAGCTTAAATTGCAGTTGCAGTACAGGTAATATGAATCTCCTCTCTCTCTAAGCTTAAGTGTACATATCAAATATAGAAGAGTTGCCTTTGCTTTATAATTGGGCATTCTAGACCCCCAACCTCTTTCTTCATGTAATCAGAACATGGCTGGTTGCCAAAACTGCTGGTGGCCTATCTTGTGCTTTTGCATGATCACTAGTTGAAAGTGATGAATGTGTGCTGAAACCGTGCATATGACATCTTAGAAAACTTCGTTTTGCGCATTCTATATAGAGACAGATGGCAGTTAAATTATCGCTACATACTGCATTTTGAGTCCAACAGTCGCTCTTTCCTAGCAATGAACTGACACCCTCTCTTTCCCTCAACAGTGAAAAGGATCAAGCTGAAAATCTGATGATTGTTGATCTCTTAAGGAATGATCTTGGCCGTGTTTGCAAACCTGGCTCGGTTCACGTGCCACATCTTATGGATGTGGAATCATACGCAACTGTACATACCATGGTGAGCACAATTCGAGGGAAAAAGAGGCCAAATTTAACTGCAGTTGACTGTGTCAGGGCTGCATTTCCCGGTGGTTCAATGACAGGTGCGCCAAAGTTGAGGTCTATGGAGCTTCTTGATTCCATTGAAACCTGTTCCCGGGGCATATACTCAGGTTCCATTGGATTTTTCTCATATAATCAGGCATTTGATCTGAATATTGTTATAAGAACGATTGTAATACATGAAGGTGAAGCTTCTATAGGAGCAGGAGGGGCTATTGTTGCTCTATCAAACCCTGAAGAAGAGTACAACGAAATGTTGTTGAAAACACGTGCACCAGCAAAGGCAGTGATAGAATTTCAATAGGATCAGAATGAACATTGTATACTAGGAAAAAACAAAACGTTGTAGTTTTGCTCTTTGGAGTCATATTATCACACACCAAACCACACTTAATCCACGATAGATTTGGGGATAGATAGTATATAAATTCTAAAATCCTGAGAATAAATCAGAATATTCTTTAGAAATCGATCTCTGATCACAAGGTATGATATTTCTGATATATAGGAAGACAATTAGGCCTTATTATTCAGATTTGTTTCCTACTTTGATACAAAGAGTTTGTGTATATACATTGTTTTCTATTGTATACTTTTCTTTACTGTAAAGACGTAATACCCCTGTATCAATTATGATTATGGAAACATTTTATTATTATTTTCTCAGAAGTGGAAACCTTTGTGAAATGCTGTGATGCACAAGCATGTTAGAAAGAAGCTGGGGTAATCCTGGATCAATTTTGTGTTAAATCTGGTCAGAAGGTTAGCAGTGTGAAAATGAGCTACTGAGCTAGGGTGTTGTTTCACCCAAGACTTGGGTACCTATCTGGGTACGTCCATATTTGCATAAACAGGTTTAGTATGATTCTAAAATCCTTTGTTAAAATTCTAAAAGATAGTTTGGAGTTGGAGAGGCTCTCAAAGGATTCGTTCTTTTCTTATGGCTGGTGTTGAAGGAGAGTATATCCACAAATAATGGAAGGTGAAGAAGACATCTCACTCTTGACGATTCTTCTGCCGCAATGTGCAGTGGGAAAGGAGAGTATCCTGCATGTTTTTGGGATTGTGATATTGCTAAACATGTACTGTATAATCTAATCAATCCTCGGGATTGAGCTAAGTTTTTCAATTTGCTTTGTATTGAATTTAACTAATAAGTTACTCTTTTCTAGTGATATATTCTGGCCACATGGAGATTGACTTTCAGCAATGCTTTGACCTGTAAGCAAAATAACGTTGATAACAAGGCAAATATGAAGGTTATATGGAAACATTCAATTAGTTGGTTCCCACCAGGAGAGGGCAGACCGAAAGTTACACAGATGGGGGTCTTTTGATAAATAGACTGTATATGCAACAGCAGGTGGCCTCATTCAGGTCACAAGAATGGCTAGGTGGGGTTTCAAATGGATATTGGGGTATGTTTTATAATGGGAGCTGAACTATGGGGGATGTTACAAGGTCTGCAAATTGCATGGATGAAGGGCTTTAGGCATGTGCAAGTCGAGACTGATAGCCAAGCTGCTGTATTGTTACTGAATGACATTGCCAGTGAGGCTTATGTTCACCGTATAATAGATAAAAATTAATTTTACAAAAGGATAAAATTTGAATTCTATATCTCATAATGCTATTGTAACTGGTATAATTATTTAATTTCTGTTTAGGATTTTGCCTCTATCATAACTAAAAATATAAATCGAGCAGCATTGCAGTTTCCAATTTTCTCAAAGGCCCCACAGAAATCATTGTCTGTCCTGTTAATATAAAGGAAGCGAAAGAAAAGGAAAATTTGGTGGAAGGTAGGTGTGAGTGTGAGATGTGAAACATGTTTTAGGCTGGGCATAATATGTTGTTTTTTTTTTAAAATAATTGTGTTTTGGTCAAAATCCCCTTTAATTGAAAAATATTATTCTGATAACCAAAGAAGTGGTAGGAAAGAGACTGGAATGTAGTGGTGTACATTAGCCAAGGTTGGTGAAAGTAGGAACAATGAGTTCTTTATGGGTTGGTTTTAGGCCTTTTAGATTTGTCCCATTAAAATTTAGGTCAGGATTGGAGAGGGTATTAAACCCCGCAGGTCACTGAACTTCGATTAAATTTCAAAACAGATATCCAATTTCAATTTATTTTTTTTTAAATCACTGAACTTTGATTAAATTTCAAAATGGGTACACAATTTCAATTTGTTTCTTTTAATTCGCCTAACATCAATTTTATTTCACAGAGGATACCTGCTGAAATTACTAAGTATTACGTACAATAAATAAATAAATTATTTGATTATAATTTTGTAATTGGACATGAAAAATAGGCGTGACGTGGTGAATCGATGGAAAATATTCTTTCTCCATTCACCATGTCAGCAAAATACCCTTTAATTCTAGTAGGTATCCTCTGTGAAATAAAATTGATGTTATGTGATTTTTAAAAAAAAATTG
>CATIWO010104171.1:0-13662 GCA_949673435.1 Macaranga tanarius | reverse complement strand
TGATATTCTTTTATATGATTATTTTTATTTTTGATTTGTATTAGTTGAGTTTATTAGTTTCATTTTAGTTGCTTTTTGGTTGATTTTTAGTTTCTGATATTATTTTTTATGACTGTATTTTTAGGGTGATAATATTCTATTTAATAATAAAGGTGATTTTGAGTGTCGCTGAAAACTTAAGCCGAAGGATAAAGGCAAATTTGAAGTTATTCTTTGATTTTGAGTATAGTTATATTAGATTTATTGATTTGTTTCTAAAAGTATACTAATTATATATTGTAATATATGTACCATTACTTTATTTATATTTGTTATGAATGTATTAATTTTTTAGTAATAATTTGTAATTGAATTTTTAAAACTTTTAAAATATAGAAGGTAAAGTAGTTGCTTAATATTATTTATTAATATGAATATAAATATAAGCGAGTTTCATATATGGATTAGAAACCTAAAGTAAACTAAAAGTATTCAATATTGCATTGGTTAATATCTATAGAAATGTAGCAAAGTGTTTCATATACGAAAAATAAACCAAAAGTAAACTAAAGTATTCAAAATTTAATTGATATGTTTTATTTATTAGTTTCTTCAGAATTTTATTGATCAACATTATTCATTAATTTCATAAAATTGCAGTAAACTGTTTCATATACGGAAAATAAACTAAAAGTATTCAAAAATTTTGCTGAAACTAAACGTAAACTAAAAGTATTTAAAATTTCACTGTTTCATATACGAAAAATAAACTAAAAGTAAACCAAAAGTATTCAAAAATTTATTGCTCAGCATTCTTCATTAATCTCATAAAATTGAAGTAAATTGTTTCATATACGGAAAATAAACTAAAAGTATACAAAATTTTGCTGATTTATATACGAAAAATAAAGTAAAAGTAAACTAAAAGTATTCAACATTTCATTATGTTTTTGGTGGATTTATTTACACAAAAATTAATTTTTATTTACTTTTGGTAGATTCATATACGGAAAATAAAGTAAACCAATAATATACCAAAAGTAAACCAACAATATACAAAAAAATAACAAAAAATTGAAAATAAACCAATAATATACGAAAAATAAACCAATAATCCTTGTAATGAATAATAATAATAAGTTTTCATCATTGGTTGAATTCATTTCTTGGTTGGTAGATATGTCCAAGCTTTAATGTAAAAATACCTTTGCAATTTCTCTACAAAATATTTCGTTGATGAATAATTAACATAATTTACAAAAGGTGATTATGTAAACTAAATTAGTAATCACTTATTTTGTTGCTAAGCCTTCCTCAGCTTCCAGTACAATTTTCAAGTGCCTCAAACTCACCAATTTTAACCCGGGACGACTCTGTTAGTGGACACCATATATTTTATTAGTTTGTTCTCATAATTTATAAATTAATTATTTTTAAATTTTAATTTATTACAAATATAATTTATAAATACTTTTAAATTAATTAAAATATTTAAATGATTTTATTTTATATTATAAATATATTATTTAAAATATTCCAAATAATATAAAAAAATTAATAAATTAAAAATAATTAATTTACAAGTTAACGAAGCATATTGATACAAAATGTCAAGTTCGGTGAACAATAAATATATTAGGACTTGCATAAATATCTATGTTATTGCAATGCAAGCGAATAATGGTCATCTATATTATCTTCAAACTTAAAACCTAAACCTGTGATGATGCATGGGCCTCACGTAGGGGTGAGTCGGTTTAGATATATAACCGGACCCAGACCCACCTCCAAAACCAAAGCCACTGCCTCCATTCCCACCTCCTCCTCCACCTCTCCCACGACCAATTTCACCAAAGTTTTTGCCACTAGCGTCCCTACCAGATTCACTACCAAACCCAAAACAAGAGCCAGGCCCCTCACCCCCCTAACGACTTCCACTGGTACCACCACCACCGCCTCCTCCAATGCGTCCACCAATAACAGTAAGTGCTGGTGAGGGAGCATATCTCATCGCTGGACGAGAAGAAAACAGCGGCATTTTTTTTTTTTTTTACAAAAGAGAACATCGGCATTTTTAAGGCAGGCGGGTAATTATTTTTAGGTGCAGGGGCATGCGCGTAATAAAAAAATTGAGGCATTTTTGTTATTAAGTTGTATTTTTTTTTTGATACTCGTCTAAAGATCCCAACTTTTAAAGGTTGAAAACTTCATGAACAGGCCTAGCTCTGAAAACTTCATGAACATGCCTAGCCCACATATATGAATGGTTTACTATTATATTACAGGTCAAGGCATTGATTAAATATAGAAATCTCCTATTCCCCTACTCCTCAAAAGTCGTAATATAAGGATTATGTGCTTAAATTTTTTTTTTTAAAAAAAAAGACACTTCATATACAGCAAGCATAAAAATTTTCATTTGTTGCTTTCGCTATATAATATTATTGGGCTCTTATCTTACAGAAAATCCACCAATTACAACCTGCACATTATCTGAAGTTATGACTTGGCTTCAGAACTGGCGAATATTTAGTTTGGTGAACAAGAAAACCTCCATTACAAGATGTAATTATTTCTTGGACCAATCACTAGTATAGTTCTTTGATGCTTCAAACCTGACTTCGTTTCTAAGTTAGGAGTATAATTGAACCACGATGAGTCGACACAGTGCCAAGCTTAAGCTTGATGCGAATTTAAAATTTAAAAATTAAAATTCGACTTGAACTTGAACAAAGTTCATTTTCAAAATCCGAACTCGACTTGATTAAATGATTCTTATACTCGAACTCAACTAGGTTAATTATTTAAAATTTTGAATTTATATTATTTAAATATTCAAACTCAACTCGATTCGATAAGATATTTTATAATTATATTAAAATAAAAGGGTAAAATAGTAAATATGCACAAGTTCGATTAGGTTCGATTACACTCACGAGCTTATCGAGTGAAATATTAAGGAACTCGATTTCGACTAAACAACCTACTCGAATAGCTGAAGCTCGAGTTCAATTCGATTATTATCAAGTCGATTTCGAATTTTTTCTGAGTCGATCCCGAATAATTCGTGAGTTGACTTGACTCGATTACACCTCTAGATACAACCCAATTACCAAAAGGTTCAAAACTAATGAACCGGCTACCACGACCAAATTTATTGATTTTCTCGCCACAACCAATTCTGTAGATTTTACACCACAACTTGTTTCCTGGCCTGTTTCATGCTTACCATCTATGCTTGTATGTTTCCCTGATTCAATCAAAGCCTTCACGATTCTTACTGTCCAAATTAGCCTTTCTTGCAAAATTGTGAGAATTATTATTCTTCTTCTTGTCAGGAATATTTTCAGAATCAGGATTCACCTGTATCTTGAATCATCTCCAGTTTCTACATGCAGTTTCTACAGATGATTTTGCATTTACAGGTTTAGTATTTCTTGGGTAGTGCACGCCCACAGACAGCCCTTGTGGACATATAAATGGGAGTTGGACCTATTTTACATAAAACCAATTGATTTGTATTAATGTTGAGTTTATAAGCACTTGAACTTTTTATATATTTCAGATGTGAGATATCTCCAACACTGAGGATATCAAATGATGTTACTTGAACTTTTACTTGCTTCATTTTGAAACCTCTAGCAATCAATAATAGCGAATGAATTTCTCTTTGGCTATCATATGAATTTTAAAAAGTGCCAGTGAAATAGTTAGTCAGCTGTCACTTCTTTTTAAGAGAATCCTCAAATATAGCTTTTGAATGATATCGTGGCAGATTTGTGAAAATTAATTTTCAAATTAATTTTCACCTGATTTAAACAGGACTGCTATATATTTTTGCGCAGTTTATCAGTGTTTAAGTGCATTCCACCTCTCTATTAATAAATAAAATACAATTTAAAAAGTATATGCACTGATGAATGAACTTTCTATAAATTAATATGCGGCAAAGCAAAAGATTCCTGACATTTTCTCTTCACATGGAAAATGGTGGTTCATGGTGCTTTAGTCCTTATTTATCTATTCGACCACGTAAACATCATGGCTAAAAATGGTTAACTTATTTATAAAAATTCCATGAGGAAGATTTAAAATTAGGACAAAACGAAATCGCATATGTTCTCTTCGCTTTTAAGATTGTCTTTCTTACATGTTCAACGTTTAATGTGCATCATATGGAAACTTTTGGGTGGTCCTCCAAACCCCACATCTTCCACTTCTCATTATATTATAAGATATGGAATTGGGAACATCAGAACTTGATAAAACACACTTTACATTATTAAATTGCAACCACAAGAACATGGAAATTAGCAATTCCTATACAAATTGAAAGTAAGAGAATTATTTCTCAGATTTCCTGAGGGACCTAATTGCTTTCGTTACCATAACATACAATCCAATCAGCATCAGGAGAAGCTGTAAAGCGACCAGAATAGAGCTCTTCAATTTTCTTGGATTCTTCAGGTCCATAACCGCATCTCTTAAAACCTGCTTGCACTTCTCTATTCCAAGTTTGGAACTAATTTCTGATGTTGGTTTACCTTTGTCTATAAGCTTTCCAGGATCCTGATGAACAGTTCCATTAACATTTTCTTGTTTCATAGTACTTGTGATCGTTGCAGTAACAACATTTCCTGCATCAGTGTTGCTCAGCATCTCATTGCTCTTATCTTTTTGCTCGGTTGCACTAAGTTCCTTTTCTTTCTCCATCATCTTCTGCAAAACATTACTTGAATCTCCTGTCCCATTAATCCTACCACTCTTTTGTCTATTCATACCAGTCTTGGAAGGGCCTTTAGCTTGCGTTTCACTAGTGGGTTTTTCAGGCTTTAAAGATTCTATCTGTTGCTGCAAAGGCTGGGAATTCTCCGCAAGTGGTTTTTGTGACGACTTTGGAACTAGTTGCTGCTCTTCCGGTGGTAGCTTTTGTGAAGGTTTTGCAGGTAGCAATGGCTTCTGTTGTGGGGTCTTTGGGGCTTCTTTAGGTGGTTGCTGCGCCTTTTCTTGCCTTGGTTTTGAAGCTTCAGTTAAAGGTTGTAGTTGTGACTTTTCTTGGGGTGGTTCAGGATGTTGAACGATTATTTTAGGATGTTTGATATGAAGAACATCTTTTTCAAACTTTGCAGAGATTTCATTAGGATCATGGTTTGATGCAATTTGAATCTCCTTGCGGAAACGGCTCCATTTGTTATCACTAACTTGTCGTTCCCCACTGACTCTCAGGAATCTATTTGTTGTGACCTGAACTTTCAATTGCTCCTTTTTAAAGCCTACGGAAAAAACAAAGTTCAAAAATGGCGACTTAATCAAGAAAGCCTATTACTTCCTGAGACTTACTTTTTAAAACGAGAATTTCTTTCCTACAATCATATTCAAAAGTTGTCGGTAGCGGTTGGTGTCGCAGGCCGCCACATGAACAAGTATCGCAGGCTCATAAAATTATTATTTTTTATCTCCCTATTTTTATGGGCTATTAAAAAAATATGAAGGCCAAAATAAAAAAAATAAATATTTATCTTGCAGCTTACATGTCAGTGCATATGTCCCTGGCTTTTTAAAATGGCCAAATGCATAATTTCATTCCTGAACTTTATATAATTAATACTTCTCAATTTTTATTATTCTCTATTCTATCTTTAAACTTTTATTAATGTAACAAAAAAATCTCTTTTACTATCTTTACTTTTTACATAATGTAAAAATATCAATTAATATAATTCTTTTTTAGTTTGAAAATTTGACGGTGATCAGAAATTGAATTCATAACTTTTTAATATCATGAAAATAATTTTGGTAATTCAGACTACTAAACTTTCGGTTATTTTTTTTAGTTAAAACAATAAAAAATTTTATACCTTAATATTTCTTATTGTTTATTGTTATTATTATCATTATTAATGTTAACATTAGTTGTCCTTTTTTAGATGATTTTAAGGTTATATTCTCATATTGGTTTAAAATTTATAATTTTAAAATTTCATTCTTATGTTAATCTAATCCATTAGACTACTCACCTTTAGCATTAGACTACTCAACCTTTAGCATTATTTATACTATTAAATCTTATGCAAAATCAAATAAATATTTATTTCATGCAATCATCAAATCACTTGTAATAGCATTTTTATTTTGTCATAATATTCCAAAGTTAAAGAGTGCAAGAAATTTAGATCAAAGAATTCAAATGGTTAAAAGGATCAAAATTCAAAAATAAATAAAAGGAAAAGACCTGGTAGATAAATGTTAAGTGTGTCAGCTGTAGGCTCATTTATCCACTCCATTGTTGGCTCTATATCTTCATATGCACGTTCAGCAGACGGTGTCTTTTGCCTTGACTCCATTTTTTAGCCCTTTTCCTTTGTGGGGATTTTGTGTTTGATGTATCTGTCTGTTTGGTTGTCAATTAAAAAACCCTAAAAATTTGGTGGTTTATAAACAGCAGGGAAAGAATTTATAAATTCTTGGATTATGCATGCCTTCTACCATTTCCTTTGCCTTATGGTTCTGCTTATATGTTTCTTTTCTATATTCTTTATTCTTTTTCTACAATGAGTTTCTATTTTGTTTTCTTTCAATATAATTATTCCTTTTCTCATATGAACTGTTTCTTTGGGTTTGAGAACTCTTTGTACGTACGCTAGTTTTGTTTCTTGATTAAGCAAAGCAAACATTCTTTTATATATATACACACTTCTCAACTGCATAAAGAAATTGCTCTTTCTTGATGGGACAAAAATGATCTGGCTTGATATTTTTTTTTAAAAAAATAATAATGATATGTATGTCGCAATAAAATAAATTGATTTTTCAATTTTGACCTCATACAATAGGAGGCCATAAAATGAATGGGAGCAAAATATGAAATTTGTGTGTGGCGACACGGGAAATTATCTAAAAAAAAGGTAATAATACATATTATAGCCAACGACATGAAATGGGCCGCAACACAACAAAATAATTTAATTTTTCAAATTTGGTCCCATGAAATAAGGGGTCATAAAATGGCGGAAAAAATAGAAAATTTGTTGCAGCATGAAATATTTGGAATACCCTAAAAAACAAAGTAATGATAGTTGTCGTATACCACAACAATTGTAAACCAACACGTTAAAAAAATTTAATTTCCTGATTTTGGCCCCATGAAATGGGGAAAAACAATGAGTTCAACCATGGTAGACTGTAGCTGTCGCAACCTATGACACATGAAATTATTCTTAAATAAGGGTAATGATATGTGTTGTTGGCCATAATACGACAAAAAAAATTAATTTTCTGATTTTTGACCCATGCAATAGGGAGCCATGAAATAGAAAGGTAAAATAGGGTATTCGCATGGGTCGCGATGAAATGTAGCTATCGCAACCAAAATTTGTGCAGATCGCGACAGACTGTTGTTGTTGCAGCATGCAATACTAGGAATTACCTTGAGGCATATTGTCGTTTTACTCGTTCAATTTATATAGGCTCACTACATTTTGTAGCCCCTTAAACTTAAGGTATATTGTTGTTTTACTCGTTCAAATTATAAATTAATCATTTTGACACATCAACTTGCTTTTTATCTAGTTTGGATGTCTAAATAGTTTCATTTTAACTTATAAAAAAATATTTAGACACTTTAAATAGTATGTAAAGTGTCAATAGGTCTTGTTTTAAACAAGTTCTAATGTCTAAATGATCACTTTATAAGTTGAGAAGATAAATTGATAAAAAAAAAACCAAGTACAGAGATATGCACATGTATTACACCTATATATATATATAAATTTAAACTCATGATAATATATAAAATATTAAATATATATTGAAAAATTCTACAGTGACTTTGTTTTTGAAAGACTTTATTTTTACATTATCATTATCATCATTGGATGAAAGTGTATTAAATAATCTAATGGTGATTATTAACAAAGTAAACTTTACTTTGTAAAAAACAAAGTAACCATTGATTACACCATATATATTTTGATTTTATTATTATTATTAGGCATAATACATCTGCAGTTCCCTATACTTGACATAATTGGTCAATTTGAAACCTCAACTTACAATTTTACTATTTCAACACTTGAACTTACTACTTTTTACCTAAAATATACTAATCTAATGACATAATACATCTACCACCCCCTATACTTGTCACGTTTTGTCATTTTGACACATCTACTTGTAGATTTTGGTCAGTCAAACTTAAGATGTGGTATATGCTAATTTGTTATTCTATGCCACATGTGATGACAAGGATTTAAAAATTATATTTTAGGCAAGCTCAGGTGTTGAAATGGCAAAACTATAAGTAGAGGTGTCAAACTGATAAAAAGTGGCAAGTACAGGGAGTTGTGAATGTATTATGCCTTATTATTATTGTTGTTGTTATTGTTGTTGTTGTTGTTGTTATTATTATTATTATTCATAAAAATAATTATAATTTGCAATATATATAATGAAATATTTATCTTATTTTTATTAAAATTAATTTTAAAATTTTAAAATAATATATAAAATATATCAAAACTCTTCATTTTAAAAATATCAATCTATAATGTCTTATTTTAAAATAAATAAATACTAGTAATTGTAAGTGATTATAATGATTTACCTTTTATATACTTATATTTTATTAAACTTAATATTTTAATTTAAAATGTATATTTTTATCTATATCATAAGATAATGTTACAACCTTAATAAATTTATAATATATTATGTTTTAATAAATTTTTAACATGCACAATTATACATTATTTTTTCAATATTTTTGAATGTTAGTAAAAAATTCCATGTAAATATTTTCTAATTTTACTTAAAATATAAATAATAAAAATTTTAATTAAATAAATATTAATTTTTATCTCTTTAAATTTAAAAAATCTAAAAATGACAAAATTTCTACTTTTCTATATAATATAAATATTACGTTCAAACAAATTATATACTCTATTTTCTAAAATATGATGTAGTTAGATATAAGACAAATAAATTTTTTTAATTAATTTAATTCTAATATTTTATTTATTATATTTTTAATTAATAAAATTTTTAAAAATAACAAAGTATTATTTTAACCGTATAGTAATATAATATTACAACCCTTTCAATATTTTTAACATTAATACTTTAATCTATTTTGAAGAAATTTAAATAACACTCTTTATAAAAATTTATAATCATAATTAATCATAATTATTTATAAGTATTTAAAATAATTATGATAATTATTAATCATAAGATAATTATAATTTTGTTAACTAAATGTTAATAGTTTTATCCACTTTAACAATAGTTTTACAAAATATATTCTATTTTAGTCAATAACTAGAAAACAATTTTTAATTAATTGAATTTTAATTTTTAATTATTAAACTTTAATAAATCATCTAAAAATAATAAAAGTTTTATCTATTCATGTAACATAAATAGTACTATAAATAAAATTTTATGCACTATTTTTTGAATTATGATTATAGTTAATTATTAGATAAATAAATAAATTAATTTACTTTTAATTTGATTATCATTAAATTTAATTTAGTAAAATTTTTAAAAATAATAAAAGTATTATTTTCTCTATATAGAATCTTGTCACATCCGTGTCCTCAAAACTTTGGTGGATAGAAATTAGGATTTTTTTTTTTTTGAAACTTAACAAGAAGTTTTATTACTGAGTATCATATTGAATAACATCAACTAATACTTAAGGAACTACTGTCCCCCAATATCTAAAATCAGGCAAAGAAACTGAGGCTCTTGCTATACAATGAGCCACCTGGTTCGCTGATCTCCGAACAAATGAGACTTTAACATTAATCATCTCATTAAGAAGAAAAATACAATCAGATATAATCAAACCAAAAGGAGATAAGTCTGCAGATGTAGAGTTAATAGCATTTACAACTGTCAATGAGTCCACTTCAACCTCTACATTTTGCACTTTAAGTTCTTTTAGCCAAGGGAGTGCTTCTCTAACACCACAGGTTTCTACCAAGAGAGGACAAAGATTGGCATTAACCATGCATCTGCTACAAGCTCCAAGAAAAGCGCTTGATAAATCTCGTACCACACATCCGAACCAACCTTCTGCACCTGAGAAAAAATAGCTGCATTGACATTGCACTTAATGCAACCCTCTGAAGGACAACTCTACTTGATGACTTCATCCATTGATTGAACCATATTGACACTATTCAAACAGCAACTCTGAGCTTACTGCCAACGTTGAATGGCTACTACAGCTCTTCAAAAAACAAACAGAGGATGGAATGATATACCTTCCCATATTGAAGAGTTTCTGCCTGCCCAAATATGCCATATAATTGACACTACTAAATTATAATTCTCAAGAGAAATAGCTATAAACAAGGATGATAACTACTCCATTAAGTTTGTACTTACTAAACTGTCTGATCCCTTCGAAAAAGGCAACCAGCACTGATAAACAAAAGGACAGTTCATGAAAATATGAACAACTGATTTCTCATAACCATGGCATAAAAGGTAAACATTCACCACATCTACACGACGCTTTAACAAATTATCCAAAGTAGGGAGAACATTTGAATAAGCTCTCCAAACCAGGGATTTAAATTTTGGGGGGGCTTTAAGAGACCACAAATGCTTCTAAAAACTAGATTAATTAATAAACACAGAGTTTCTTCGATTTAAACTCAAAGATTTGTAAGCACTTTTAACTAAATAGACACCCTTCTTCTCCTAAAAGCAGAACCAACCATCCTCTAAACCCCTTCTGCTCAAAGGAATACTCATGATAATGCTTACATCTCGCTCATTAAAAATATCCTGCACTACATCATGATCCCAAGTCTGATTATTGGTAATAAAAAGAGAGCTAACTTTGGCTTTTCTAACACCTTCATTAAGATTAGTCGTGATATAAGGATTGTCCTGAACTGGCAACCATAGTTCTGAACTAATTTGAATGTTTGCTCCATTCCCAATTCGACGTCTAACACCATTCTTAAGAAGAGATTAAGTTGCCATGATGCTTCACTATATATAACTCAGGTTGTGGCTGATAGATGCCTCAAAAAATGAGGAGTTTCTGTAATAATGAGCTTTAAGAATCCAAGACATAAGAGAAATTAGATTAGTGAGAAATCTCCAATTTTGCTTGCCAATCAAAGCCAAATTAAACTCATGTACCCGACGAAAACCCAAACCACCTTGAAATTTACTCTTGCACATTTTCCCCCATTCTTGCCAATGAATACCTTTTTCATGACTTCTATACTTCCCCCACCAAAAAGAACTCATCATTCTCTCCAGCTCAGCACATAAATCAAGCGGAAGCAAGAAAATGCTCATAATATAAGAAGGAATGACTTGAGTAATAGTTTTCAACAATAGCTCTTTCCCTGCCTTTAAAAGAAACTTATTCCTCCAATATTGAATTCTAGACCAAACTCTGTGCTTTACAAAAGCAAAAATATCCTTCTTATTTTTTCCAATTAAAAGCCCAAGACAATGCCCATAATTCACCACCTCACTCATACCAAGAACATCATAAATAGAAATCCTCACATCAGCAGCTATATTAGAATTAAAATTTATTAAAGATTTCTCAAATTTGACTTGAAGAATCAGCATATGCTTTTAAACAGTTCTGCATATGCCCAACCTCTTCCATGCTTATATTAAAGAAAAGAAAACTATCATTTGTAAAAAATAGATGAGAAACTAGGGGAGCACCCCTTGCTACCTTACAACCATAAAGAAGACCTCGAGCCTCATAGCTTTTAATAAGAGAGGAAAATCCCTATGCTCAAATTATAAATAAGTAAGGCGAGAGAGGGTCTCCCTGTTTGGAATAATTGGACCCACAGAATTATCACCACACATAACCTTATATATGACAAAAGAAATATAGAGCTTGATAAGATTGTGCCACTTACTCGAAAAACCCATTTTATCCGTTATTTCCAAAAGGAAATTTCACTCAACACGATCATAGGCCTTGCTCATGTCAACTTTTAAAGCAGCCATGCCCAATTTTCCTTGAGTTTTTTGCTTTAAAAAATGAGAAACTTCAAATGCCACCATGACATTATCAGTGATAAGCATGTCTTTAACAAATGCACTTTGCATTTCTAAAATGACATCAGGCAATACTTTTTGTAAACGGTTAGCAAGAACCTTGGCAACAATTTTATATATCATATTACAAAGAGATATAGGCCTTAAATTTAAAATAACTTTTGGATTCTCCTTTTTTGGCAACAAAACAACAACAGTATCATTTAAACCCACTGAAAATGCATAGTTATTAAGAAAAGATAAACAAGAGTGACCACATCTGTGACACCCAACACCATAATCATACACGTGGCACAATCAAACATGCACACGTAAAAATCAAGCATCTCAAATGAAGTATAATAAAATTTCCCTTATAAAAGAATACTCATGTGTATACCAACAACTCATAGTATGCATACATGCTCTACTAATTGTTACACACATACTACAAAAACTATTTGGTACACAATATGTGCTTTATGATATGCAGGATGAAGGTTTGGTACACCGTAGCTCACTTCAGCCCCCTATGACTCCAATGCAAGCTTTAAGCCCTTTGTTAACTCAATTCTTGAAAAATTTCAACAGCAAAGGGGTGAGCTTGCAACTCAATAAGCAACTATGAAAACAGTTGTACACATATACCTATCATATAAGAGCTGATTAAATAGAGCATATAATCATATATGTAAGACACATTCTCATGATAATAATATAGTCTTTCAATCCCTTACTTAGTCCATATACACTCACCGTAGAGTTACATTACCATTGGCACTACATCGAGTGCGTACAGGAGTCCCCAATAAAGAATGAGTCAGTGAGCATTAAAATGTTAAGCTCATTTTGAGAATCTTAAAGATATATTCTCCTCAATCTAAAAATATATAATTGTATAAAACTCTTTAAAGTTTCCGTAGCATCAAACCACGCCTCATTTGGAGCTTCGTAGCTCAAGTTATGGTCAAAATACTGAAATTCTAAAATTAGGCTGCGCATGGCCGTGCGAGAAAAACGCACGGCCGTGCGCCATCGCCTGAGAGCTCAGATTCTTCACCTGTGGGACCGCATGGCTGTGTGCCAGGGCCTGAGAGCTCAAATTCCTCAACTCTGTGTCCGCACGGCCGTGTTCGAGAGCCTGCGAGCATAACCTTCAGACCATGTCGCACTCTTTCGGCCATAACTCTCTCTACCGAACTTGGATTCAATTGATTCAAAAAGATACGAAAATATAACTCAGAGGACTATAACTTTCATAAAGACACCTAGGCTGAATTCATTTATATAAATTGACCAAAATGCCCTTGAAATACCTATTCATGTTAAAGCATATGAATGTAACTCAATTCAAGTTACAACCATACCTTACAAACACACTAGTCCACACCAAACATCCATTAACATCACAACAAGATTTATAAACATTCAAACAATATTGTTGGTGTCTCATATACACCAAATCTCATTATTTTAATAACCATCTAGCAAATGTTAGCATCAATACTTGAATGCTTATAACTCAATATCTACACCACACTACAATCATCTAATTCACTTTCCACTCTAATTACTCATTTCAAGTAATCCATAATCAGAATCTCATATCAATCCACATCTCTTTTCATATCAACATTCAAATATCACAAG